>CAUYON010211450.1:0-28193 GCA_963573935.1 Arctocebus calabarensis
AATAGCCGGGTGCTGTGGCGGGCGCCTGTAGTCCCAGCTACTAGGGAGGCTGAGGCAAGAGAATCGCTTAAGCCTAAGAGCTGGAGGTTGCTGTGAGCAGTGTGACGCCACGGCACTCTACCCAGGGCGATAAAGTGAGACTGTCTCTACAAAAAAAAAAATAAATAAAATGAGAATTTTACCTAATTGGGTTGCTGTGAAGAACAAACAGAATCAGGCATGTTTTGAAAAACAGAGTACCTACAAAGGGGGTCCTCTTTTTCTTTCCTAAGTTCTCTTTAGCTATTTACTGTCAGAAGCCCTGGAAAATAAACCAGGATACCAGAAAAGGCACATCATTTTTCTTTTAGTGTTGTGTGGCCCTAACACAGACCTTGACAGTCATTAGGACTTGATGGTTGTTGATTATAAAAAACAATTGGCTAAAAGTGACAGAAACAGCAGGGTTTCCAGATTCCATGCTGAGTCTGAATATGACATACAAAGCTTTTAAGACATAGATCAGCCTTATTTATGGTCTCAAATCACTACAAAAGTTCTCCTGGCAATGAATCTTTCCTGCTTTACCTTTTGTGTTCCTAAGTATTTAGCAGTTGCTCTATGATGGCATCTGTAGTTTGAAAGTTTGTGTGGAAAAGAGGATCAGATTTCAAGGGTACTGAGCAATGTTTTCTGGAAACCAGCTTCTGTGGAAATTATTACAGTCTTTAAAGAGAAATAATTACAAAGTTCTAAAGTGGGCCATCCCAGTTCTCTTGTTATCTGCTTTTAGTAATAATCGACTGACATTAGTTTACTTTAAAGAAAAATTAGAGATTTCTGGCTAGATATTTTAAGAAGTTATTCCCTTTTCCACTTTCACACAATTTATGTCAACACATCACCATTAGTGTGCATATCATTCTCTTCTGCTCATTAGTATTCATTCTTCTTTCTGTCTTTATTAATTAATTAATTAATTTTTGAGACAGAGTCTCACTGTGTCACCCTCGGTAGAATGCTGTAGTATTACAGCTCATAGCAACCTCCAACTCTTGGGCGTAAGTGTTTCTCTTGCCTCAGCCTCCCAAGTAACTGGGACTACAGGCACCCACCACAACACCTGGCTATTTTTTGGTTGTAGTTGTCATTGTTGTTTGGCAGGCTCGGGCTGGGTTCGAACCTGCCACCTCTGGTGTATGTAACTGGTGTGCTAGCTGCTGAACTTCAGGCTTCGAGCCTTCTTTCTGTCTTTAAAAATCACACTTTTAGCATACTTTGTGGATATCCAAGAAGTTGTGCCATGTTTAAAGAGCACCTCCCCTATTTTTGTTCCACATTATTGCTGATTGCCAGACTATGTGTGACCTTCTGCTAAAACATATTATCTCTACTAGCTTTTCATAAGGTTATTATGTAGCATTTACTTTTCACATATTAGTTAGGAAAAATGATTTCAGATATCTGGAGCACAAAGAGTTCCATATAAAGCCAGATCTCAGATGTCTAAATTATGTCTGTAAAGTAAAATGGTTGGGCATTTTGCTGTCGTTTCCATAGCAATATGTCATTTATTTGTAGCTGAGACTACTGATGGCTAAGCAGTCATAAAATCAGCTTGGTCTTTGCAGCTGGAGCACTTTGATGATAACTTGACTGAGTTATCACCCCTGTATTTCAGTGACTCAGTATAGGAAGAGTTTAATCTTTTTGAAGCAAACTTTGCCAATAATCATGCTTTCTACACATATGGTGTCATTTATCGTGTGCTTTACATATCTTTGCTTCATAGCTTAGAAATATTTGGAGGATGTAAGCAGTCTGTTTAGATCCATGCTAAAAGACATACAAGAATATTATACCATTATAAAATTAATAGTTAGATTCAGTATCAGGACAATTTGACGTGGCAATCCATATTTCAAATGAGGGAGACTTTTTCATTGCAGGTTGAGTATCCCTTATCTGAAATGCTTTGGGACCAGAAGTGTGCCAATGTTTGTTTTTTTTCAGATTTTGGAATATTGGCATGATACTTAACAGTTGAACATTGCAAATCCAGAAATCTGAAATTGAACATGTTCCCGCAAACATTTCCTTTGAGTGTTACGTGCACTCTTAAAAGGTTTTGGATTTTGGAAGCCTGGCACAGTGGTATGTGTTTGTAGTCCCAGCTACTTGGCAGGCTGAGGCAGGAGCATTACTTGAGCCCAGTTTGAGGCTGTAGTGTGCTATGATCGCAGCTGTGAATACCCATTGCATTCCAGTCCGAGCAAAATTTAAAGTTTCATATTTTAAAGATTTCAGATTTTTCAATTAGGGAAACTCAACCTATATTATCACTTACTAAAGTATGCAATCAAGTTTATAGTCTGTGTCACTTGAAGAGTGCTGAAGTAAAGATTATTGAAATGATCTAGGTGGCGTTCAGTTCATGTGATTTAGATGTTAAGTTAACATGCCTGAAAGTGGAGACTGATCTAGAAAGCTATTACCATATTAATTTTAGGATTCTATTTCTGTCTCAGACCTTTTCCTGCTATATCTTTTGCACACTTGGTTTGGTGTCTGTCCCATACAGATCTCCTTTAGTGTTTGGTCTTTCCACTGAGAAGTGAAGTTCATTGGTTAAAGGTTTTTCTGTCAAAGATTTTGGAGATGTGTGACTTGATTCTACTGCAATGTAATTACTTTAGAATTGTTTTTCTTACTTTGACTCTATTGAAATCCATGTAACATTTTTTTTTTTTTTTTGAGACTGCCTCAAGCTGTCACACTGGATAGCGTGCAGTGGCATCACAGCTCACATCAACCTCCAATTCCTGGGCTCAAGCGAGTCTCCTGCCTCTGCCTCCCAAGTAGCTGGGACCACAGGTGCCCGCTACAACGCCCAGCCATTTTTTGGTTGCAGCCGTCATTGTTGTTTGGCGGGCCCAGGCTGGATTCGAACCCGCCAGCTCAGGTGTACTTGGCTGGCGCCTTAACCCGTTGAGCTACAGGCTCCGAGCCCCATGTAACATTATTTTGAGAGATTGACAAGTAAAAATTAACTTTAACTTTTCACAGAGAAAAATTCTGTTGTAATATTTGTGATTGGCTATTTAACAACTAGGGAGAAAGTATAGATGGTGCGTTACACATGTGCTGTCACCATGAGAGTAAGAGCAGCTTAATGTGCTTGCTAAGAATAATCTGGTTTTTACCTGATAAAGATTAGAACTGATAATTTTTTAGGGTTGCCTTCCTTTAATCCATGAAAGGCTGTTTTAATGAATTTGTGTAGTTGTTAAATAGTGGAGTTTATTTCCACTATTCCTTTTAAGAAATGCATCATATTAAACTGGAGGTAAAAAGCCTGCAAAAATTAAAGTACAAAAAAGGGGTTTGTATGCTGAGAACTCCTTATTTGTAAACATAAAGTTTTTGACCAAAACAAGTTATGTTATTTGAACAAATATTTTTAAATTCGAACAGTAAATTTACTTCCAAAAGTTGATACACTAGTTACCTGTGCTGTGTGTCAAATGGTAGCACGGTTTCTGTTGTCAGTCATTTAATAGTTGCTTGGCCAGGTTGTTCTGACTCAGGGTCATTCATGAGTCAAGATATCAGATGCTGGGCACGATGTCATACATCTGTAGTCCTACCCACTTGGGAGGCAGGAGGATTCATTGAGGCACAGAGTTCAGGGCTCCAGTTTGCTGTCATTACATTAGTGAACAGCCTGAGCATCACAGTAAGACCCCTTTCCAGAAAAAAAATTTGAAAAGCCAGGGCTGTAGTCACTGAAGGCTGTATTGGAGCTGGAGGGTTTGCTTCCACGATAGCTTACCTACATGGCAATTGGCAGAAGATCTCAGGTCCTCATCAGTAAGAGGCTGTTGTTTCTCGCCACTGGACCTTCCCACAGTCTGCTTGAGGGTCTTCATGATTTGAAGGTGGAGAGCACTCTCGGAAACACAGCAGTCAGGAAGCTACAGTGCCTTTTATGACCCAGCCTCCAAAGTTACATAGAAGTAAAGCATTAAGATTAGCCTACTCTCAGAAGAGGATTAGTCTCCACTTTTCAAAGGGAATGTCAGAGAATTTGTAAAGATTTTTAAAACCACCACAGTTGGTCTAAAATGGACACAGTGTTTATTTAGCTTTGCCCTACATTTTTAAAACTTTCATTAAGTTTACATCTGTATGTAAAGTATGTAAATCAAATTTACAGAATATAGACCCCTGAAGGTCAAATGTAGAATGTTAGAATCATAGAATTTTGAGCTGGAAAGGACCTAGTTGTACCATTTCTTTACACAAATTTGAAAAACAAAGGTAGAGGAAGTTTTGTGACAGTAGTAGGTGTACTTTCTGTTTTTGTTATTGGTGTTATATTAGGACAAACGCCTCAGCTCTCTTTTGGGGGGGCGGGGGCGGGTTTGAACCCCCTGCCTCTGGTATATGGGGCTTGAGCCATAGGCACCACCCAACACCTCAGGTCTCTTGACTTATATAGATGTGCTTTCTGCTGTGCTCAAGGTGATGTCCTTGATGTTCTCATTGGAATTTAGGATTTGCTTTTCCCTTCCTCTCATGTGTGCAAGAGAACTGAGAACTAGAGCATCAAAGCTGAACTAGACAGTTATCCGCAGGTTCTGTCTTCTCTGAATAGCTAAGGGAAGAATTTTAATGCAAGCATAGCTCTTCTCCTAACTTCTAAAAAGCAGATTATTACTTTTCCAAGGTTTAGTGAGATTATGCTCTGTTTCTTGATGTGGCATATTTCCAGGCAAATGTGCGAAGAAGTGAGCCTTAGTACCATATGGAATCTACAAAGACCTGCCTTGCTGCTGCCACCTTGAAACACTTAAGTGGGTTTCTTAAACTTGTTAAGTACATTCCTAGTTTTTAAAAATCTCCTCTTAACCTTGTACAAAGTATGGTTGCTATCTATAGAATGGTAAGGTAAAACAGCCTGAATACAAGTGATTTGACAATTCTCTGAAAAATTAATCTTGTGACAACACTAATTGAGGTTCTACTTATTTTCAGCAATGCATATTTTCTGATTCACTGCCCTTTAACTGTTTTTCTTTTTAGTTTGCCTTCAAAATTGTGACCAGTTGTCTCCACTATACCTCATGGCCTCGTTTTTTCATGATGACGCTCTTAGAATATTTACAAATGTTAGAAGATAGTACACATGCAAAAAGTGTTTCAGAATGTTTGTTTTCCTCTTTCTAATCAGAATTTCTGTTTCAGGTTCTTCTACAGCTTGGGCTATGGCTGCCAATGCCAGATGGCACCATTTCTGAGAGAAGAGCTAGCTTTTGCTTAGAAGTAATACCCACAAACAATACCAAATTAGCATAAGCAAATGTCAGTGAGTTAACACAAAGCCAACACTCTTTCTATCTTTTCTTTCCTTCCTAGGCCATGGGTGTTGAGAGTGACCAGGAAATTGTACAGATGATTGGAACAGAGGAGCACGTGATAGCTGCATTTGGACCCAGTTTGGAAGAGTGCCAGAAAGCTCAGATTTTCACACAGATGCAGGTGTGTCTTTTCATGTTGCCCTTTGCTGTGAAATGGAATTGGAGATTTAATGTTGGTCATTGATAAAGCTTTGGATGCAGTGGCTTGGCGCTTTTTTTGGGAAGGGTGCTGGGGAGATGGGAGATATGGTAGAGACATTTCTTTGACTCATTTCTATAGGAAATGGAAGAAGGAGTTTGCCTAGAAAAATTATCAGCCTGTGGTATCTAATTTAGAAGAGGAATATGTGACCAAGAGGCTTTTGTTTTGATATAATAGCAAGTACTATTTTTCTTCCTTATTTGCTTGAGTGATGATATTTAAAAAAAAAAAAAATAGCAACGTTAGGGGAGGGGTTTGAGAGGATTTTTCTTTAATATCCTTTCCCCCCCTATTTTAGTGGTTTTATGCATCCAGTTTTCTATGGTTTGTATTCATTTTCCTGAATTCCCAGGGTTACTTTAGGTAGCAAGAAAAGCCCAGGAGCAGTCTGCTTTACCCTTACAGAGCCATCATCACCTGTCTAGCATTCCTGGTTGGGACTCAGTTATTTTAGGACAAGACTCAAAGGTGGAAATAGGGAGAGATACATAAGCACTGAATATTATAAACATAATGCACTTCCCTTCTCACATGGGAGGGAGCCCTAACAGCTCTACTTAGGATTTTTAGTCCCTGTTTGCAAAGTGCTTTTATAACCATAGATCAATGGTAATAACCATAGCCATCCTGGGAGATGGGAATTCCCTACCATAGAAGAACAGTACATAGTTCTTACTTATCCCATATGTACATTGTCTATTCTGTCTTGTCTTAAATGACAAGATAAAAATTCTAGGTTGCTTTTTTCTTGTCACCCAGGATATTTGTAGAGAAAGCATTTCCCCATTATATATTTGTTAGTATGTGTTTAGAAATCAAATCAGTCTCAACATTTTTGTAGACTAAGCCAAACTTTCAGAAAGATTGTCAGGTATGAGTGTATATGATTCTGAAGCACAAATCAGTAAGGATTATTCTCATTGCTCTCTTCCTCTTTTTCCGACTGTAGCTGTTGGGCAGGTAACACAGCAAAAGGTGAAGTTGTTTGGATTTAGGAGATTCTGTTTTTGGCCTTTTTAAAAAGTGAAATATTTGGTAGGCACAAATCTTTGTTACAAACTTAAGTAATATTGGCCAAAGGTTCCAAGAACATGAAAAGAAAGCATTAAGAAATATCTAGGGAGTAGAAAATATATAATCTATATAATCTCAAAAAATATATAATCTGAGAAAAGGAATAATTGGTTCAGTTTGGGGAAATACTATTCTTTAAAGCTGTGTAGGACCCTGGAAGAGCAGTGGCTTTAATGACTCCATTATGCATCTTATTACAAACTTTATCATTGTGATCAAATTGCCCTAGCATTGTAAAACTTTTTTGCAGAAGTTAAATAGTAGGTTGGAAAATCATTCATTTATTTTTGTTGAATAAATCCTGGTAGAAAAAATTTAGCTAACTGAATTAGACCAAATCAGTGAAAAGGTGGGAATATATAATTAGTTAATGTAAGAAAGGCGCATGTACCTTTCCCCCTAAAAAGCAAGCATAACTTTGAAAGTACTTGTACTCTGTGTGCTGGATTAAGGGCATATGTTGGTTATTGCAACTAATAAAAGGGTACAGAGGCACAGGTTATCCAAAATTGTTAATACATTGAACATATATTATCACTTATGAAAACATGAATGTCTGATGCTATTCTAAATGAAAATGTAGCAAGTATATTTTATCTTATAGAACTTTTTAAGATTTGGCCTTAATGGATTGTTTAAAACCCATGAATTTTTTTTTTTTTTTTTTTTTGGTGCCTCCTTTCCACCATTTCTTCTGTTTCTGTACTGGTTATGTACGTTTTAAATAATCATTGCCTTATAGGAATGGTGTATAGAGAAAAAAATTACTACCTTTTTTGGGGGGGATAGGATTACTAGAGGGGTCATTTTTGACCTATTTGTGAATAGTTCAGGCTGTTAATACATTAGATCTCACACTATGAAACCCTGGCAATGTAATTAGGTATTCCAGGGAAAAGATGACTTTTTGTTACATCGGAATAGTTATCTTACTCTCCTGTGTTCTAGAAAGTTTTCTCATGCCCTTTCCTGGTCAGTTTTCCCCTCTACCTTCTGATTTTTTTTCCCTATTCTGATTTTTGCACCATAGATTTTTGCCTGTTGTAGAACTTCATGTATGGAATTAAGCAGTATATACTCTTGGGCTCAAGCAGTTCTCTTGCTTCAGTCTCCCAAGTAGCTGGGACTACAGGCACCAACCACAGTGCTTGAGTAGTATTTCTGTTTTTAGTAGTGATGGGGTCTCCTATCTCAGACTTGTCTCAAACTCCTGAGTTCAAGTAATCCACTCATCTCAAGGTCCCAAAATGCTAGGATTACAGGCATGAACGATCATGCCTTGCTGTCTAGACTCTTTTGCTGAGCATATTGTCTGAGATTCATCCAAATTGTTCCTTTTTATTCCTTAATGTCAATAATCCATGTCATTTTCCTTTTTATTGCCAAATAGTATTCCATTGAATGACTGTATCACAGTTTGTTTTTCCATAGATGGACATTTTTTTTTCAGTCTTTAGCTATTATAAATTAAGTTACTGTTAAAAATATCTTCTTGCTGATAGGTTTTCATTTCTCTTGGATAAATACATAAGGATAGAATTGCTGAATTAGAGAGGAGTTGTATATATAACTTTATATATACCTTGGTATATCTATGATTGTACCATTTTGCAGTCCCATCAGCAGGCTGTGAGACTTCTGATTGCTTGCTGTCCGATGTTCCTCACTAACATTTGATGTTGTCAGTCTTTTGGGGTATATAGTGGTATCTTGTAGTCTTGATTTTCATTTCCCTGATGATATTGAACACTTTTTCATGTGCTTATCGGCTGTTTGTGTTTTCTTCTTTGTGAAGAGTTTAAATCATTGGCTCATTTTCTTTTTTATTTATTTATTTATTATTTTTTTTATTGTTGAATCATAGCTGAGTACATTAGTGCAATCAAGAGGTACAATGTGCTGGTTTCATATATAATCTGAAACATTTTCATCAAACTGTTTGGCATAGCCATCATGTCATTTTCTTAGTTATTGTATGAAGACATTTATATTCTGCATTTCGTAAGTTTTGTCTGAACCCGTCTAAGATGCACCATAGGTGTGGCCCCACCGTTTACCATTGGCTCATTTTCTTTATTGAGTTGTCTTTTTACTATTAAATTGGAGTCATTTTAAAAAAATAATCCTGGGCTCGGCGCTTGTGGCTCAACGGGCTAAGGTGCCAGCCACGTACATCTGAGCTGGCGGGTTCAAATCCAGCCCCCGGGCCCGCCAAACAACAATGATGGCTGCAACCAGAAAATGGCCAGGCGTTGTGGCGGGCGCCTGTAGTCCCAGCTACTTGGGAGGCGGAGGCAGGAGACTCGCTTGAGCCCAGGAAATGGAGGTTGCTGTGAGCTGTGATGCCACAGCACTCTACCCAGGGTGACAGCTTAAGGCTCTGTCTCAAAAAAAAAAAAAAAATCCTGGATGTAAATTCCTTATCACATTTGTCAGTTTTATGTACCATAAATACTTTATCCCATTGCTTCCCTATTCCTTTTCTTAATTTGTCTATAATTTTGAAAAAAATCTAATTATCAGGAGGTATTTTTTGTTGTTTGCATTTTATGTTTGCATTCTATTGCATTTTCTGTGTTCTGTTTAAAAAAATTCTTCCCTGCTCCAAAGGGAAGGATTAAAATCAATCTTAAATTAATTTTTCTATTTGGTGTAAGATAAGGGTCAAGATTCATTTTTTACTTTTTGGATGCTTAGTTTTTTCAACACCATTTGTTGAGAAGACTTTGCCTTCCTCATTATATTGCTGTGACTTTTGTCAGAAATCAATTAACCATATAATGTAGGTTTATTTCTGAATTTTTTACTCTGTTCTGTTGTATTTGTCTGTTCTTATAATACTATCTCACTATTTTGATTATTGTAGCTTTATGAAATCAGGTAAATACTCTAGCTTTCCTCTTTCAGTAATGTTTTAGCTATTTCAGGTCCTTCACATTTCTATCTAAATTTTAGAATTAGTTGATTTTTGCTTTTTAAAAAGCCTGCTAAGATTATAATTAGCAGTTATGAATTTATTGGTCAAGTTAGAGAAAATTTTAATGGAATTTTAACAGTAAGCTACTTTTAACACTATTGAATGTTCCAATCCACAAAAATGATACAACCCTTAATTAATTTAGGTTTTGTTTTCACTCAGCAGTATTTCATAACTTTCAGCGTACAGGTCTGAAATGGTGTGATTCCTTTTTGAGAGGAAGGAAGCACTGCTCCCAAATGTTACCTGTTCTCTATGGGTAAAGGATCGATGGCTGCTTTACATATGCATGCATACATACAACATAGATATATAGTCAGTAGAACCTCTGTAAGTTGACCTTCTAAGGCACTGTAACAAACTGGTCAACAGAAGGTACTAGGATAAATACATGTGGGGCATATCTGATCTATGAAAACTAGATCAACTTAAGGTGTTCAAAGTAGGGAAGTTGTCAACAATGGAGGTTCTACGGTATCTTACTTATCTGTGTTTAAATTTCCTACAATGAGAATATATCAATTTTATAGTAAGAAAACACATTTTAAAATAAGAAGGGAACCAGTTTATTAGGCAGTATGTTACACTATTTTGTCACTCAAACATGATATACGATAAATACTTATTTCGGCCATATCCAGTGCAACCAGGGTCCTTATTTTTTTTCTTACAGTGCATATATGATTAGGTACTTAGTAAACTTTCTCCCATGTTGTCATTCAGATGTTACTGTAATCTGTTTCTTAATAGGCATTAAAATATATAGGGAACAAAGTAAGAAGGCAAAGGATGTGGGGAGGTGGACCAAAGAAAACCAAAATAGAAGAAGCACGTGAGCTCCTGGCTTCTACAATTCTGACCCATGTACCAGTGAGTAATGCATTTCTACCTGTGAATAATGATGATTATGGCATCTGTGAATTTGTTAAGAATTGTGAATTAAGTGTTTACATTATTTAAAGTCTAGTCCCTTAGGAGAAAATTCTAAAGAAGACTATACTGCACCACTGGAAATAATCTTCCACTGTTAGTAATTTATTGTACTCAGAGAATATTAGCTATATCATCATCACCATCAGGTTAATTCTTTCATGTTTCTTCTTTCAACCTTAAGGTATAGTTACTTTATATACATATATGTATAATATATATACATATATTAGTGCTGCCTCTAGAGTCCATGGTTTTGAAGGACAGAGATAAAGGTATCGTACATGTTTTTAAAATAAAACAAGCTTACAGTGCTTGCCCATATATATACATATATATATGGGCATCTTTTTCTCTATATATATGTAGAGAGAGACAGAGAGAGTTGTGGTAAAATATACATAACATAAAGTTTGCCATTTTAAGTGTGCGGTTTTATGACCTTAAGTATATTCATGTTACTGTATACAGTATTTCTACAATAGATACTTTTTAACATGTGTCTTGGAGGAATTAATCTCTGAGACCTTGAATTTTAGAGTTTTCCTTGTCCAGCATGCTTCACTTACAGTGAAGAGTCTCTGATCCAAGCATAGATGGTTCACCTTGTCCTAGCAGTCAGAGTACTAGAATTTATTTTCTGACCCTTGAATTAGTGCATAATATTTATTTTTTAATAACTTATCCTTAAACAGAAATTGGCTGTATTAGCATGTGAGGTGGTGGCAAGAGTAATTCCCACCTTCCTTGCTTTAATGTATAGGTATACATTCTTTTTAAATTATAGAATTATTTGTTAAACTGTCTTGGTAACCACATAGTTTGGTTTATAATGAGTTAATGTGTGTACTATTAATCTATGATCTAATTTAGTGGTTGCAAACTGAATCTTTAGGGAGTGATTGTTAAATAATGAAAAGTCAGGGTATCTGTGGAAGTGGAAACCACCTGAGTAGTGGTCAAAAAAATACAATATTTTTATGTTAAAATACCTTTTGAGCCAGATATAGGTCTTTGATCTGCCCTTTGGCTGCCGTTTATACAAGATTGGACAATTAAGTTAGAGAACTCATCCTATTGCTATAGGATATCACTACAGTTGCCTTCGAAGCACTTTTTCTAGGATGAGCTTACAAACCTAATTGTCAGACCTTTATGTGTCCTTAATTTAATCCAGAGAGATAGAAAATTCTTGAAGTTAAAACTGGGTCTGAACTGAATATCAAGGTCATTTGGATAATTGAAAAGCCAGCTTGAAACTCAAATAGCAAAAATGGATAGTGGAAACATGGGCTTTGGTGCCTAAGAGATAATCATTCACATCCTGGTTTTCTCATCCTAACTGATTTACACTGGGAAAATCTTAGCTTTTCTAAGCTTCAGTTTTCTTACCTGTGTAATGAAAGTGTAATAATAATTATTTTCTCACAGGGATGGGATCTTGAGATGATTCAGTGATATGATGTACATAAAGCTCCGTATTTTCTGTGGATGCCCACATAGCTAGAGTCTCTGTTAGAATCCTCATGTAAAAATCCTCTTTTGTAGAAAGAACTTTTGGCTAATTAAAGAGTCTTAGCTGATAGAATGCTGGCTCTACTGACATTTGTTCAATTAGGTTGATAAAGGTAATTATTTGCACTTCTGTGCAAAAATGTCTAAATTGACATTTTTAGAGTTTGGTTATACATAATCCAACAAGGAGGAAAATAAGAACAGAAGAACCAGGAAAAAGATCTTCCTTTTCCAGAATGGTTTAGTACATATGTACCTAAATGTCATATGAAAGGTAACTTTCAGTGATACAGGGACAGCTTGATTTAAGTAATTATGTACTTACTAGAAAGAATGCAACGATCACATCAAATCCATTTTTGTGATAAAGTGTGACTGTGGTTTTATTGCATAAAATGAAGCTTTAAAATGAGTTGTTTAAAGATGAACAAAAATAAAACTAAGTAAGTATTATGGAGATATGGCAGTACTCATGACAGTGGAACTTTAATGACTAAACTTTGGAAAGCACTCATTTAGATGTGTTAACATAGAGGGGGAAAATTGGCAGCATATTCATTGGTTCCCAGCACTTGGTACTTGAGGTTGGCCTGCAGAAGCCTTTTTATGGTATGGTTCCTTGGGGAACCACTTCCTTGGGGGCTATGGTTCTCAAAGAGCATTCCCTGGACTGCTAAAAATCAGCATCACCAGGGAACTTCTTAGAAATAGTTGAATCTTACCCCAGGCCTACTGAATCAGAAACTCTGGGGGGGGGGGGGGGTCCCAGCAATCTGTAGTTTAAAAAGCCTTCCAGGTGATTCTGATGCATACTAAAGTTTGAAACCACTGCTCTAAGGTCGGTTAGGCTCCAGAATTCCTAAGCCCCAGACCTCTCGTTCCTCCTTGCTAATGTTAAACGGTCTCCAGAGTTCTGTTTCAGCATTCCAAACTCAATTGTTAGTTCTTTTTTTTCTCTCTCCTTTAGATAATTCATAGGTTAACATCCCAAAGGCATATCTGAACTATTATTGGCATTCTACCAAAATTGATGCCAGCCTCCATGATCTCTGGGAATAGTCCTAGAAAAATGTGCTAAGTATTAATTTATTATTTCTAATTAGACCTATGGTTTGCTTTTCAGTATATAGTCATTAAAAGGGGGTATGAGGCCGGGTGCAGTGGCTCATGCCTATAATCCCAGTACTTGGGAGGCCAAGGAAGGGGGATTGCTTGAGCTCACAGGTTCGAGACCAGCCTGAGCCCGAGCAAGACTTCATCTCTAAAAAATAGCCAGGCGTTGTGGCTGGTCCTTTAGTCCCAGCTACTCAAGAGGCTGAGGCAAGAGAATTGCTTAAGCTCAGGAGTTTGAGGTTGCTGTGATGCCATGGCACTCTACTGAGAGTGACAAAGTGAAACTCTGTCTCAAAAAAGAAAAAAAATAAAATAAAAGGGGGAATGAAATGAATTAGGGTTCAATACTAGGGAGGTGATGGACTCTACCTTAGTGAAGAACTTTATAAAATACAGTAAGTGGGTGCATTTGCTATAAATATCCATATTTATTTCTACTCAGAAATGTCTTGGGGAGTCTATCAATATTTATGCAAAAGGAAAATGTGAAATGGGCTTTGCTGAAAATTGAAGATTTAGTTAATGGAAGTTTGTTTCATTTTTCTCATTAATAAGAAGGATAACTACAACTAGAAGAGTCAAGTATTTCATTTTAACTTGCAATATTCAGATCAGAAAAAATAAGATGTAAATAGAGGTACCTGAATGGAGTACCATACAGCTTTGGAAATAGCACCTGAGAATGTGAATTACTTATAGTTGCCCAGAAACTGGAGTGTTTTTTTGTTTTTTTTTTTTGCTTTTTTGCTTGATGTTGTGGTAATAGGTATTAGGATTATAGGGGATTATTTTGAGGACAGACAAGAGACTTCCTTTTTTTTTGAGACAGAGTCTCACGTTTTTGCTCTTAGTAGAATGCTGTGGCATCATAGCTCACAGCAACCTCAAAGTCTTGGTCTCAAGAGATTCTCTTATCTCAGCCTCCTGAGTAGCCGGGACGATAGGCGCCCACCATAACGCCTGGCTATTTTATAGGTGTGAGCCACTGTGCTGGGCCTAAGAGACTTCTTTTTAAAGATCTTTTATTAATGTAATTGTTTTATGGGTCAAGATGATAAAGTAGCTTTTAGAGCTTTTTCTTTTACCACATTTTAAATACATTTCTTTTAACACATTCTAAAGTTTTTAGTAATAGAGTATAAATTGACCTAGAGAAGAAATAAAACTTTCTTCAAAGGAGAAAAACTTTTGAAATACCTACAGAGTTCTAACGTTATTGATTGGAATTCCTTAACAATAACAATAACATGTATGAAAGAGAATGCTTACTATTCTTTTAAATTAAGATTTGATGAATTACTGTCATTTGATAAACTTAATAAACAGGATCTTATTGGGATTTTAGTAAATGCTTAAGGTAGTATGTATCCTTTCTGGAAAGGCCTACAAAATATTTCTTGAAATTGACGAAAGCACAGAACCCACTCTCAGAATTCACCTTATTAGATGTAGGGAAAGGATCTACCTCAAGTGTTTTATCTCCCCACGCAAATCACAACA
Organism: Arctocebus calabarensis; assembly: GCA_963573935.1. NCBI lineage: Eukaryota > Metazoa > Chordata > Mammalia > Primates > Lorisidae > Arctocebus > Arctocebus calabarensis. Next base: position 14,711 of record CAUYON010211450.1, read on the forward strand.
ATTATTTTACTAGTTCTAATTCAGCTTAATGATGGAGTGGGATTCATTCATAAGGGTTTCAGCATTTGTACTAGAGAAGATTGGCTAGAACATTTGTAGCAGTTTCATATACCAGTTTACCCACTCATTTACTCACCAGATAATCTGTTGCATGCTAGACAATGTTTTAGTATGAGGCTATAGTCATCTGAAGGCTCAGCTGGGCTGGAAGTCCAAGATGGCATCTTCACTCATATCTCAGCTCCTCAGTGCTTTTCCATGTAGTCTCCCTCTCTGCACAGCAGAGTGTTCTGGGCTTCTAACATGGTGTCTCAAGACTCTAAGAGAAAGAAAGTAGAAACTGCCAGTTTAATTAAAGGATAAACCTGGAATTGGTTTGATATCATTTCTGCTGTAGTCTTTTGGACAGTTCTGGCTAAATGCAAGGGGATAACGGACTCTACCTGTAATTGAATGACTGGCACAAAGTATATAGGAAGGAAAGAAGTAGACAGTAGTTGTCTTTGAAGAAAAGGAACTGAGTATAAAAAGTCATCAAATCACCCTCAAGGAAGATTACAGACTAGTTGAATTTCTTTGAATAGGGAGAAACATAATTTAGTATTTTCTCATTTAGTTGTTAGAACATTGGTTCTTTTCTTGGATCTTAAATTTTTGTATGCATTTTCTCAAAATTTTTCTCTAATTTCTGAATTACAGGTTAAAGAATTCAATTTCCGAGCCAAATGTATCTATACTGCAGTGATGGTACGAAGAGTAATTCTGGCACAAGGAGATAATAAAGTTGATGACAGAGACTATTATGGTAACAAGCGATTGGAATTGGCAGGACAGGTGATTTAATTATTTTATGTCAGCATCCTTCTTTAATGAGAATTCATTTGGGTTTCATTTTAGATAGGAAGAAAAGGCATTTAAATGGTGTGTAGGTTACATGTTTGAAGTATAAACACTTTATATGACTTAACCATCTATTAGACTTAAGGATTTAACTATGAAAGCATTAATTATTTAAATGTTGATAGTATATTACCTACAGTTTGTCTTTTATTGAGATGTTTACTTTCATTTTGTATAGGGAAAGTAAAGTATGACTTTAAGTAATATATATTCAATTAACAAATACTTATTAAACACCTATCATGTTCTAGATATACTTCTAGATATCTCACCCCAATTTTTGTTAATCTTCCAGAGTGCTACTAAAATTATTTTAAGACACAAATGTGATATTCCTGCTCCTGTGCTTAAGCTATTTGAATGGCTGCCTATTCCTGAAAGCAGTATTGTCACCACAGTGAAATGTGATGTAGGTTAATGGAGGATGCCAGGTTAGAGAATGAGTGGCAGCCACATCACCCTTCAGAAAATTAGGGTCTATGTTGTTGGTGACGATCCCCTATTTATGAAACCAGTCTGTGTGATTGTCACAGAGGGATGGTGGTATGAATGATGAAGAAGATTAAGGCTGCTATGATGTAGGGATATGATTATATAAGGCACTTGCATGCTCCCAATTGGAGGTACTACTTCCCAAGTCCCCTGGAATTTTCCTAGAAGATATATACCTGTGAATGATACCACCTAGCCTCAACTGAGATTCTGCAAAGCTTAAGCTGCTCTTGTTTGTTATTCCTATTTAAACAAATATCTTTAATTTTTACAAAAACATAATAGTATGATTTTTTAGAGTGTTAACAGTAAAAATAATAAATGTTGTAAGATAGCAGGTATATAAATATAAAAAGGAAATTTTCAGTAAAATTGCTTTTAAAAAATAATATTTTAGCATTGTAAAAAGAATTTTAAAGTTTACAGTGAAAATTGAATCTCTCCCATCTCTGACTCTCATTTTCCAGTTCCCCAGTTCCCTTTCCCAGAAATAATCACTTTTTCTGTCCTCTCCATTCTGCCAGAGACACTTTGTACATATGTAAATTTCTTTATTAACTGGTGTTATAAAGTTATAGCATTGGAAACTTTAGCCTACAGATTGTTTGGGGCTATATGTAAAATTTTTTTGTTTGGGTTTTTTTTTTTTTTTGAGACTGAGTCTTACTTTGTTGCTCAGGCTACAGTGCAGTGGCATAATTATAGCTTATTGCATCCTCAAACTCCTGGTTCTTCCTGCCTCAGCCTCCCTCCTCAGTAGCTGGGACTATATAGGTGCATGCCAATGAACTTGACTAATTTTTTTGTTTTTAGTAGAGACAGGGTCTCTCTTTATTGCTCAAGTTGGTCTTAAAGTCCTTAGCTGAAATGATCCTCCCACCTCAGCTCCCAGGAGTGCTAGGATTCCACATGTTCCTATGTGTGAATTTATGCTAAGTTCTGTAGGGCTTCTTAGGGGACATTTGTCAGAGGCAGGTTTGGAGTCAGAATGTAAGGTTCAGAAGAAATGTAAAGGAAACAGGAATAATTATTCCTCATTAATTTGAACCAGATTTTCAAAACAACGTGTATGTTTGAGAATGTTTGCCATTACTGCCAATCCCTTTTTTACTTAAGGGGAGATTTAATCAGTTAAATGTGTCTATTGGTACAGAAATTGACATATACCCACTTTTGTGTATGTGCTTTTTGGTTCTGTAAAATTTCGTGCATATAAGACTGTATATATTGTAAGTCTCATGAAGCAAATACTTACATGTTTCCACTCAGTTTAAGAATGAACACAGCACTGTACATTTGAATCTTACATGTGCCTTTCCTGATTCTTGGATGCCCCTCACATCTATCTGCTCAGGAGGATCTGCCCATGTGCCTGCCTGTTGTAGACAGTAGTTTGCACCTGGTGCAAAGCAATCCCAACACCATTTCCTAGGAGCATCCCTCAGAAGGCCTGAGCTTCAGATGTAGTTTCAAGGTTTTTTTAAAGCATGAACTTTTAATTGGAATCTCAGTATTAAAACAGATTGAAGTTGAACCTTTCTAGTTGTGGCTAGGTATAAGAGCTTATTTCTCTGCCTGCTTTACCTTCACTTTATAAACACAGTTTGCTTTAGAAAAGGATGTTTAGACTCTTTCTCAGACTTATGTCCTTATGTTGGTGTGACATGATGCAAATCAGTAACACCTACTCAGTCTGTATTGAACTGAGGGACCCGGGGAGGCCAATATCAGCAAGCACTTCTCATGGAAAGACAAGGATGTGACCCCCTCTAGCGTTCTTCACTGGCTTTTATTGAAGTCTCAGGCATGAGAAAATACAGCACAGAGGAAAGCTTCAAAGAAAGAGTAAGGTTAAAAAACAAGTAGTTCTTCTTAAACTGTATGATTGAACTCCCACCACATCCTATTCACTGCACTTCTGAATTGCTATAATTTTATCACTGCTAATATATGACTTAGGGTTGGAACAGTATGCTGTGTCTAGTGAGTATTGTTTTCACTACTGATGGCCAGCAGTGATTCTGGGCTTGTTCCCAGATTACTCTGTCCCCAGTGCCTAGCACTTTTAACCTTATGCTCTATCCTACACCTACAAGTCTTTCCAGCCTCATATCATGCCAAAGTGAGCTGCTTACATCTTCCCTAACCTACCATATTGCTCTTTCATCACTTTGATTTTGAGTTATGTCTTCTGCCTGTTGCCCCTCCCTCATATCTCTTTCACCCTCCCTCTAACAAGGAGCTACTGCTCATTCGTCATCATTTGAGTTGTCCTCTCTGAAACCATTTGTGACCCCCTGGTATGGTTAGTTGCTCTGTCTTCCTTATGCCAATAGTACTTTTTCAAGTCTTTATTTTTTTTGTGGTATTACTATGTAGTTTTTTACCTACAGGCATCTTTTACCTTTTAGACTACAAGCTCATTGAGGGCAATGAGATTTATATTCATCTCTTTATCCCTACATGAAGTACAGGCCCTGTACTAAGCACCAGAGTTATGATGGTGACCAAGATTGGTAAGGTGCCTGCTCTCAAGGGTGTGCGTTTTGGTAGAGAAGAGAAACAATGGATAAGTATACAGTAAATAAATACAGTAATAATAGATGATTATAAGTGTTTTTAAAATACCAGAAATAGGCTAATGTTAAAGGGTGTGTTGGGCTATTGGTGGGAGTAGAGCATTATGTTAGGATGGTCAGGTAAGATCTTTTGCAAAAGTGATATATTTAAAAGCAAGCCCTCACACATATTAGCTGAGACTTGAATGAGAAAAAGCAGATCTCAGCCGCCATTTTGTGGACACCGGATAAAGGAGAGTATCTGTGGGAGTCCAACCAGCGAGGAATGGGAAGAAGTGAAAGGATTTGAGCCTCCACACTTAAACCCTAGATTTCAAAATGCTTGGTGAACCCTGTCCATGGGACTGTAAGGTTTATGTGGGTAATCTTGGAAACAGTGGCAACAAGACTGAGTTTGAATGGGAGTTTGGCTCTTATGTACCACTCTGAAATGTGTGCTTTGCTAGAAACTCTTCCTGCTTTGCTTTTATTGAATTTAAAGAAGATCTCTGAGATGCAACTGCTGATGTCCAAGAGCTAGATGGAAGAACACTTCATGGCTGCTGTATAAGAGTGGAACTGTTGAATGGGGAAAAAGGAAGTTGAAATAGTGACTCACCTTCCTTGAGATGATTAACATGGGAGGAGTCCTCCACCTCACCGCAGATTTCTAAGGAGAAGCTTCTCTTAGAGCAAGCCCCTTCTAAAAATGATAGAAGAGAGAGCTCATGTTCTCAGGAGAGAAATCATAAGCCCTCCTGATCGTTCTCTAACTTTTAAAGCTGATCTAGGTCGAATGAAAGGAAATTGAAGAGCAATTTTCAAGAGTTGCGTAAGAAATAACTTCATTTGACAGGAGTATATACAGAAAATTAAGTTTTTTTTGAAACTTCATAAGCTTGGTACCTTTTAAAAGTGTTTTAGCTGTTCAAATCTGTCTCTTGGAACAGTGACACAAAAGATTAATTTTTTATAGTTTGAAATGGATCATATGAGGCATGTAATACAAAGAATGTTTACTATGTTCTTTTAAGCAAAATTGAACTTGCTTTGCACTTTAGTTTTGCATGGACTGATAATAAACCTGTAAATCCTGTATAGCTAAAGTGAGGTTTTTCTTTTTCTTTTTTTTTTAAAGTGAAGTTTATTTATTTTTATTTATTCTTTTTGTTTGTTTGTTTGCAGTTTGGCCAGGGCTGGGTTTGAACTCACCACCCTTGGTATATGGGACCAGCACCCCACTCACTGAGCCATAGGCACCACCTGGTTTTTCTTTTTTTTTAATACAGAAACAAAACTGGCAAAAATTGAACTAAGATTTAACTTATTTTCCATATCTGGAATATAGTTGCAGCTATAGTTGAACAAGCAGTTTTTATTTATTTATTTATTTATTTACTTACTTATTTTTTTGAGACGGAGCCTCAAGCTGTCACCCTGGTCAAGAGCCATGACATTACAGCTCACAGCAACCTGCAACTCCTGGGCTCAAGCGATTCTCCTGCCTCTGCCTTCCAAGTAGCTGGGATTACAGGCGCCTGCAACAACGCCCGGCTATTTTTTGGTTGCAGCTGTCATTGCTTGGCAGGCCGGGGCTGGATTCGAACCTCCCAGCTCAGGTGTATGTGGCTGGTGCCAAAGCCACTTGCGCCACAGGCGCCGAGCTGAACAAGCAGTTTTTAAAAACTGTATACAGGCCAGTTGGTTAAAAATAAAAGCTGCATCATTATACTGAATTACAGGTTTTTGAAAAATCCAACTAGTTTTCACCCAGGGCAGAAGTTACTTAATTGATATAGACTCTCATAAATTCCAAGAAAGTTTACTTTTGCATTAGGTCCTGAGTTACATTCCTTATGTGTTATGTGATTACTATGTATGAATTCATAGCTGTTTGTAATATTGTTTATTTGGAAGTTTAACATGTAAAAGTACCAATGCCCTGCCATTTTAAGGGTACATTGTAGAGCTGAATTGGAGTTACTGTGCAAGGTGGTTTTTTTTTTTTTTTTTCATGCTGTCATTTATAATATGTTTAGTGAGAATCCTTGGGATTAAAGTTTTGGTTATAATTATTTTTAAGGAAAGCCAGTCTCATACAATCTGGAGAACTGCATTCCAGCAAGAAACACAGCAGGTGTTTATTTCCCAAGTCTGGAATGAGTTTGGGAAATGGGGGAACTGAAAGAATCAGTATGGCTGGAGTGAGTGAGTGAGGTATGTGGGTGGTAAGAGATCACATAGGAGCCCTAAGCAGAGGCAGGATTGTCTGAGGCCTTGTAAGCCAGGGGAAGGAATTTAGATTTAATTCTACATGCAGTGGCAAACCATGGAAGGGTTCTACTGGTAATCAGGGGAGTGACATGATTTGATTTTTGGTTTAGAAAGATGTGATTTGGAGACAACAGCCCAAAAGCAGATTGGCAAGGAGGCTGTAATAGTATTCTAGATGAGAGACTTAGGCACTGGGATGATAATAGCAAATGCTACCACACCTAAAATGTTAAAACTTCAGAATTAAGAAAATATAGCTGTTTAAGGTTTTGTAAAAACCTTGGGGAAGCTCTGTTTGGTTAATGGCTAATGTCTAAGAGACAAGTTTTTGAACACCTTCAGATAGACTACTGAATGAGTAATTATGGATATCCCTACCACCATCAATCCCAGTTTTTACTAAGAAGAATCATGCTCTCAATGAGTCGATTATAAAAATATTGGTTGCTTAGAGGAATAAGGAATGACTAGGGAAGGGAGGGAAAGAAAGCCAATCCTATTGCTTAAAATATCAGAATTAAAAAGAGGGTTCCCATGTGCAAGAAATATGTTTTCTTTATAAACAATGTAAAGACATAAAAGGCATTGTGTTAGCAAAAATGTGTAAAAACAATAGCTGCTAATTTCACACCCCATGGGAGGAGGGAGTATAAATGTGCTTCAGCTTTAGATAACAGAGTTGTCTTCACTGGCTAGGCAAGTTCACAGAGCTTTCCCTCTGTCTTACTGCCACCAGAGGGTTGGCAGGCCAGCGCCAATAGAGGTGTTAGCAAAACCTTCCAATTTCAGGCTTAATCTTTTCACCTACCTTTTCTTTTTCGGTAATGTGTTCATTATTTGCTGAGCATTACTCTGTTCTTTGTCTGCAAATTTTTTGTTTCTACTGCAGCTTGCTTTGTATGGGTGAGATATGGAATGGCACCAAAATCCGGCACCCTGGAAAGCCAGGGATTTCCACCCTGTGACAAAAGAATGCCGTCTTGACTTCAGAGATTGCCTAATCCCAGCTGTTCTGATAATGTAATTAAGGCTGCCTAATGTCTTTAATTTTGCAACCAGTTTGTGTGAAAAGGAAAATTTGGCATTCTGAAGGCTTAAACACTAAATAATAATCTCAAGACTCCTAATTAGAATTCTCTGACATTAAGCTAATTGGTGAAACTGTATTTCAGCAGCTTAACTACTTTATTAATTTTTTTAGCATTTTCATTGAAAATCAATTGATGAGCTGTCAGCATTTTTTCCTTATATATGATCTTCTCTTTAGTGTGCTTGTCTTAAGCAGGCTGAAAGGCCTCATGCTACCAGTGAAAGGTGTTGAATATTATCACCAGCATTCCACTCCTTTTAGTCATTTTACTCTTGACCTAAATAATGTGGTTTATTGTGTAACTTGTCCTTGGAGCTTCTGACTGCTCTGTGAATTGGACATTAGAGAAATTTATTTATGAGGTAGTGCTTCTGTTGACTGTGCTGTTAGTTTTTACCTGTTTAGCACCAAGGACATTTCCTTGTGTTTCACCCAGGGACTATGTTAAATTCTACTGGGATTCAAAAAAACTTCTTGATAATTTGAGACAAAAGTGTTTAAGTGTAAGGGACTAATTAAAATAGAGCTGAGCTTTTGTGCTGTAGGTTAAGGGCATTTGATTTTGTTCAGGATGCTTATTCAAGTTCCTTTTGCCAATTCCACAGGAAGTTCCTGAAATGGGTTTCTTCATCCCCTCTCACCCTCTGCACCTGCTTCCATTCCCCTGTTCTTTCTTTCCAAGAGTGAAATTGCTGGGTCTGACTTTAAGAAAGGATTAAGCTCTCAGAGGAGGAAGTCTTCTTTTTAGAACACTTCTGACATGATAAATTCAGTATCCAGGCTTTCATGTCTACAAAGTTGATAATAGTAGAAAAGTGGAAGGACATGTTTTAACTTAAGGAAGAAAGCATAAAATCATATTCCACTTAGGAAATTTTTTCTTCCATTCTAGCTGGAGGAAAAGACCCATTTGATTTAAGTATCTTCTTCATTATGAGTCAAAAAACTACTTGTCAGTTATAAAGGTTCTGGAATATAGTCAGCATGGAATTTGGAAAATCTTTAACATAAACATTTTTTCATTGAATCTTAGAAGTCTTCATTAAGGGAATAATTAGTATAAATATAATGCCTCCCTTCATATTATTTTAATAATATGTTAACTTAAATCACAAATATATTGTGCTTTTTTTTCTCCCTCTTTAAAGGAAAAGGGGAAAAAATCTAAATGCAATTAATTTTTTGGGGTAATTTAGTATTTGTAGTATCCATTATATTTTATTTGTGTTAGGCCATCTATTAGGTGCATATTAATAGATTTGCCTTGCCTTTTTATGAACTTGATATAACTGGTATTCTGTTTACCTGTTGTTATGTTACATTCTATCCCAAAACAGTGATTTAAAATAATCACCATTTTATCATATATACCTCATAGTTTTCTGTTCAGGAACTCAGACAGAACTTGGCTGTTTGATTCTTCTGTTTGATGTGGTATTGATGAAGGTCAGTTGGTAGAGTTCTTCTAGAGCAGTGATTCTCAACCTTCCTAATACCGCGGCCCTTTAATACAGTTCCTGTGGGTTGTGACCCACAGGTTGAGAACCGTTGTAGAGGATGATAGGGAGGGCTGGAAGGTGGGGCTGAACTAGGACCTGACCTTTCCAGTGTCATCACCTCAGAGTCACTCAGGACTGCAAGAATGTTTCCTGTGTCAGGAAACAATGTCACTTACATTTACTCTATTGATCAAAAGAGTCAGAACTCATGCCACGATATAGGGCAGTGGAGAAGCATGGTCACACCTCCCAAAGTATAGGTCAAGGGTCAACCAAACATGTGGGCTAAGTTTATACTATATATAATTTGGGATTTTCTCCCTGAGGTTCTCTCCTTTCTGGAATTCCCCCTCACTTTTTAGCTACTCAGATTCTGTAGTTCAGAACTTTTTTCTCTGGTTTTTAAATCAGTAAGTATGCAGGTCTCTCTTTGAGTTTTAGTTTTCAGATGTGTTTTGGCCCCATTTTAAGTAAGGTGACTTACTCTTAGGTGGAAAGCCTTGAAAATGAGATGTTCATCCAATGTCGCTCACTCTCTAATTTCTTAGTACACTCTCTGATTTCTGCTATAGTACACGCTCTACTGTCTTCACATAGTTTTAAAATGTTTTGTCCTGAGTTTGTAATTATTATGTGCATGTAAGTCCATCTAATAAGGGCTATTCTACCAACCGAGTCTATTTTTATGACTTCCTATTCCATCCCATTAATTTGACTTCTAAAGTCATGTTGTTTTGTATATATCACATGGTTTAATAGTATTTACTTTTTCTTAGGTAATTTTTAACATAAAAATAATAAATTTGTTGCATGTATATCTTGAAAGGTACAAATAAAGTAAAACACCCTCAAAATCACCACCTAACTTAAAAATTAGACTGCATTAGTATCATTTCATTTACCTAAGTACTATATATTCTTGCTGGATTCCACTTCTTTCTCCTACTGTGCTTGATTTTTTCATTTATTATTTTTTTCGTATTTTCTTTGTTTATAAGGTATTTTCTTACCTTATTATATCATTTAAAATTTTAATTTTAATGTTTCAAAATCACTAATTATAATAATGGCTTTTGTTTACTCTGTGCATTATAAAAATAGATTCATACCATGTAATTTTCCTGCAATATTTTTTTCTCAGCATTAAGATTCATCAGCTGCACTGCCCCACACCTTTGGCTCTGTCCTCAGTGCCTGCCTCCTGCCCCCTCAGTGCCTCTGTGGGAGGAAGCCTGTGAAGGCTGCCTACGTCTGATGTAACCATAGATGCCTCTGTTAATTTAATGGAACCATGTGTACATTGCACCTGATTCTTAATTGACAAAACTAGATGAGGCACCTTCCATGGCTGAGCATTGCAAATCTGCAAGTTCAGAATCCAAAATGCTTCAAAATTTCAGGCTCATTTGTCACCAATTATATGCTCAAAGGAGATACTCAATTGTTCCAGCTTTACCACATATCATTGTGTGGCTGCCCTTGGGCAAGTCATTTAACCACGAAGCTTTTTGTTTCTCATCTGGAGTTGAGGATGACTATGAACAAGCTACTGTGACTAGCCACTTAGAATGGAAAAATTAAATGAGCAATTTATAAAGCATATGACACTTTTTAAAAAATTTCCAAAAAAAGACTTACAGCAAAATGGATAATCCATCTGTCAAGAGAATAGGAAATAACATTATTAAATCTGAAGACAAGCAAGAATACCATGGGCTAGAACTAGCCAATGGTATCAAAGTACTTCTCATCAGTGATCCCACCACAGATAAGTCATGAGCAGCACTTGATGTACATAAGACTCATTGTCAGATCCTGCAGATATTGCTGGGTTAAGTCATTTTTGTGAACCTATGTTTTTTGGGGGAACCAAGAAATACCCTAAAGAAAATGAATACAGCCAGTTTCTCAGTGAGCATGCAGGAAGTTCAAATGCCTTTACTAGTGGAGAGCATACCAATTACTATTTTGATGTTTCCCATGAACATCTAGAAGATGCCCTTGACAGGTTTGCACAGTTTTTCCTGTGCCCCTTGTTCAAGGCAAGTTGCAAAGGCAGTGAGGTGAATGCAGTTGATTTGGAACATGAGAAGAATGTGATGAATGTTGCCTGGAGATTCAGTTGGAAAAGACTACAGGGAATCCCAAGTACCCCTTCAGTAAATTTGGGACAGGTAACAAATATACTCTAGAGACTAGACCAAACCAAGAGCTACTGAAATTCCATTCTAGTTATTATTCATCCAACTTAATGGCTATTTGGGTTTTAGGTCAAGAATCTCGAGATGACTTGACTAATCTGGTGGTAAAGTTGTTTTCTGAAGTAGAGAACAAAAATATCCCATTGCCAGAATTTCCTGAACATCCCTTCCAAGAAGAACATCTTAGACAACTTTACAAAATAGTACCCATTAAGGACATTAGGAATCTTTATGTGACATTTCCCATACCTGACCGTCAAAAATACTACAAATCAAATTCTAGTCATTATCTTGGTCATCTCATTGGTCATGAAGGTCCTGGAAATCTCTTATCAGAACTTAAATCAAAAGGCTGGGTAAATACTCCTGTTGGTGGGCAGAAGGAAGGAGCCTGAGGTTTTGTTCTTTATTGTTAATGTGGACTTGACTAAGGAAGGATTATTACATGTAAAAGATACAATTTTGCACGTTTCAATACATTCAGAAGTTACACGCAGAAGGATGTCACAAATGGGTTTCCAAGAGTGCAAGAATTTGAATGCTGTTGCTTTTAGGTTTAAAGATAAAGACCATGGGCTGTACATCTAAGATTATAGGAATATTGCATTATTATCCCCTGGAAGAAGTACTTGCAGCTGAATATTTGCTGGATGAATTTGACCTGACTTAATAGAGATGGTTCTTGATAAACTCAGACCAGAAAATGTCTGAGTTGTAATAGTTTCTAAATCTTTTGAAGGAAAAACTAATCATACATTAGGGTGGTATGGAAACCAGTACAAACAAGAAAGCTATAACAGACAAAGTCATCAAGAAGTGGCAAAATGCTGACCTGAATGGGAAATTTAAACTTTCAACAAAGATTGAATTTATTCCTACAAATTTTGAGATTTTGCCATTAGAAAAAGAGGCGACATCATACTCTGCTCTTATTAAGGATACAGCTATGAGCAAACTGTGGTTCAAACAAGATGGTAAGTTTTTCTTGCCGAAGGCTTATTTCAACTTCGAATTTTTCAGCCCATTTGCTTATGTGGACCCCTTGCACTGTAACATGGCTTATTTGTACCTTGAGCTCCTCAAAGACTCACTCAACGAGTATGCATGTGCAGCAGACCTAGCAGGCTTGAGCTATGATCTGCAAAATACCATCTGTGAGATGTATCTCTCGGTGAAAGGTTACAATGACAAGCAGCCAATTTTGCTAAAGAAGATTTTTGAAAAAATGGCTACCTTTGAGATTGAGGAAAACAATTTGAAATTGTCAAAGAGGTATATATGCGATCTCTTAACAATTTCTGGGCTGGACAGCCTCACCAGCATGCTGTGTACTACCTCTGCTTGCTGATGACTGAAGTGGCCTGGACTAAAAATGAGCTAAAGGAAGCCCTGGATGATGTCACCCTTCCTCATCTTAAGGCCTTCATACCTCAACTCTTATCACTGTTACACGTTGAAGCCCTTCTGCATGGAAACATATCAAAGCAGGCTGCATTAGGAATTATGCAGATGGTTGAAGACACCCTCATTGAACATGCTCATATCAAACCTCTTCTTCCAAGTCAGCTGGTTCTATACAGAGAGGTGCAGCTTCCTGACAGAGGATGGTTTGGTTATCAACAGAGGAATGAAGTTCACAATAACTGTGGCCTCAAGATAAACTACAAAACAGACATGCAAAGCACCTCAGAGAATATGTTTCTGGAACTCTTCTGTCAGATTATGCCCGAGCCTTGCTTCAACACTCCACGTACTAAGGAGCAATTGGGCTATATCGTCTTCAGTGGGCCATGTTGCGCCAACGGCATACAGGGCTTGTGATTCATCCAGTCGGAAAAGCCACCTCAGTACCTAGAAAGCAGAGTGGAGGCTTCCTTAATTACCATGGAAAAGTCCATAGAGGACATGATAGATGAAACACTTTCAAGCATTAGCGTTTTGTCGACTAGACAAACCAAAGAAACTGCTAAGTGTGCTAAATACTGGGGAGAAATCATCTCCCAGCAGTACAATTTTGACAAAGATAGTATAGAAGTTGCATATTTAAAGACATTTACCAAGGAAGATGTCATCAGATTCTACAAGGAAATGTTGGCAGTTGATGCTCCAAGGAGACATAAGGTATCCATCCATGTTCTTGCCAGAGAAATAAATTCTTGTCCTGTTGTTGGAGCGTTCCCATGTCAAAATGACATAAATTTGCCACAAGCACCAGCCTTGCCACAATTGGAAGTTCTGGTTCACTATTAGACAAACAGGAAAAAGTTGCCAAATGTTACTGTGTAGAACTATTAAAATCCAAAGTAATTATAAAATCTTATAGATGTAATAGATTTTTTTCTTATAGATCTTATAGTTTTTTTTAATTTTTATTAAATCATAATTGTGTACATTAGTGCAATCATGGGGCACAATGTGCTGACTTCATATACAGTCTGAAATATTTTCATCAAACTGTTTAACATAGCC
>CAUYON010211451.1:0-16123 GCA_963573935.1 Arctocebus calabarensis
ATCAATGTCTTTATATAATGATCAAGAAAATGCCATGAAGGCCATCTGTAACAGTACGATCAAAACATTTCTGAATGTATATGAATCGTGCCCTATGATTGCACCAATGTACAGAATTATGATTCAATAAAATTATAAAAAAAAAAATAGTTGTTACAAACCAAAGACATTTGTGACTGTTCTTGTAAATTTTACTGCTAGCTGTGACCTTTCTTCTAATAGATGGATAATTACTCTCCATGTTTCAAAAGGCCAATTTAAAGATGGCTTTTTAGGCCGGATGCAGTTGTTCACACCTGTAATCCTAGCACTCTGGGAGGCCAAAGTGGGTGGATCACTGGAGCTCAGGAGTTTGAGAACAGCCTGAGGAAAAGTGAGACTCCATCCTTACTAAAAGTAGAAAAACTAGCCAGGCATTGTGGGCACCTGTAGTCCCAGCTACTTGGGAGGCTGAGCCTAAGAGTTTGAGGTTGCTGTGAGCTATGATGATGCCATAGCACTCGACCCAAGGTGATAGAGTGAGACTGTCTCAAAAAAAAAAAGGCTTTTTAGATTATAATCTGCATGCAATTAGAAATTATTCTCACTTTTATATTACTAGTTCATTTTGATTGTTTCCAAACAGACTTCTTGGTTATGTGTTTTTCAGAAAGCTTTTGGAAACTTTTAGAAGTGTATGTTTTGACAGGGTTTTCCTGTAGCTCTTTGGCAAACTTTGCACCTTTATTGTTTGAGGAGTATAAATAACAACAGAACAGAATGACTTTCTGGCATATTTTCCTTTTGTCCTGCATCTTTCATGTTCAGTAACTCTGAAGTTCCTGTTGCTCTAGCCTTTGAACTGAGGAAATCAGATCCTCTCTCTTACCTGAAATTAATGGACATGGCACATAAAATTTAGGAGAAGTCTAGAAGGGCAGCATTGCTAGTTTCTATGGGCTTTGATCAGGGTTAAAAGAGGTAGAGAAATTAATTTCTTGCTTAATCGTGTCACTAATCTTTGAGGTCTACAGAGTTACCTAAAATGTGTGTTCCTACTTGCCTTCTCAGGTCTGTGCATGGAGGGATTGTTAATTGGAGACTCAGTCAGTTGATGAACTCTTGGTTTAAGATCTCGAAATTTCACAGTTATCTTGTCAAGATGAACTTAAATTTAATAAAGCCCAAATTAGAGAGAGTTAAGTACCTGGAGATATCAGAATTTTGTATGTTTGGGATGTAAAACATGAGTTGAAGTAGTTTAGGATGGGTTACTGAATTTTCCAGAGAAGAGGGAGGTCTGTTCACCTAGGCGGTATGTTGGAGTCCAAGACCAGGTTCAACTGCACTGCCAGAGTTGGCCTGTCTTGACAGAAGCAGATTAGATAATAGGCAATTCTGTCTAAGCTTCTTCAAGATCAACTCCATCTCTCTTAATTCTAGTAACCAACTAAAGGGAGATATGTCACCCTCAAGGTAATGAACAGAAATTACACTAGCCTTGGAGTTCACTGACCTGTGTTCAGGTCATGACACTGATCAGCACTCTAACCTTGGGCTGAGTTAACTCATCTCTTGAGCTTTATTTTCTTCATCTACAAGATGAGAATATCTACTTTATAGAGTTTTCTGGAAAAGGAGATGAGATGAAATAAGTGACAGTGATAGGTGTTGTGCCCAGCACATAACAGGCCTTTGGTAAACCTGAGTTCACTTCCTTCCTTTGCTGGACACATTCCTGGCTCTGGGCTGTGTGCCATGGAAATGTGTGTCTAGTGACAGTGAATTCATTGTGCAAATTACTTGACTGATGAGAATCTGGGCACAAGAGTTTGATACCATCTGCTAAATTTTTGTTAACATGGTACCTTTTGAGATAGAAATGATGCACCTTCATTTCCTGGTCTGTGTGGTGTGTCTTGTCTTTACAGTATGGAGCAATATGGCTGGAATTGCATACAGCTGGCCAGGATGCTGAAAGCAAATCTGATCATCAGAGACTGGTTACCTGTGATCGCAGCACAGGGGTGAGGGGGTGTGACTGCACAAATGGAGCTTAATGTGCTATTGAAATAACTCAGCAGATTTTTAAAAATAGAGAAAGGGGGAGAAACCTCCTCCTCCACCTTCCATAGTGACATTCCCACGACAAACGTTTGCTGACATTGCACAGCAGATAGAAGATTCAGTTTGTTCTGCACCAACATTTTACATGTTGGTCAGAGAAAATGGTTTTCATTAACACAAGGTAATGACAATGCTTGTGCCATGGTACAGTATTTGTAGAAATCTTACTTAGGTTATTGGTGTTTCCGTTTTGAGCCTAATTCAAGTAATCTGTGTGTCTCCCTCATGCTAGTTCCTGGTTGTGGGGCTAGACAATGATTTTCAACCAGTGAGCTGCAAAAATTTTTAAAGGACATTAATTAAATCATTTTCGAAAGAAGTTCAAAGCAACGTGCAAAGCAATTCTTTTTTTTTCTTAACTTTTTGTTTTTTTTGATCAACATAATTTAAGTGTACCACGAAAGTTTCACTATAGGTTCAAGTGTGCTGTGAAATAAAAGGTTGAAAAACACTGGAGTAGGCAATTTGGAGAAGGGAAGCAATTATCCAGCTAATATAAAGAAATCCTGCTAAGGAGGAAAGAAAGGCACCCCTCACCCCTTCATCAATTACTCCAGATTGGTGTTTATAGGGAATTAATGTCCCTGGTAATTGCCCTTTCACTCTTTCCTTTGTCTGTGAGAGCCATCATCGGAGGCCTTAAGCGAAAGCCCTGGGAGTATTTCTGGCCTCTTCTCTAAGGCAGGCTAGTGACCCAGCAGTTAAGCACTTAAATTTGGAGTCTCAGTTGTGCTTCTAGACCAGGATTGGTCTTAGTTCCAGGAGATTAATTGATCCATAAGAAATATTATAATGCAAATATGTGCTCACCCCACCCCAACATGCTGACCGTGCTTGCTGGACAGGAATTCACAATGTGGTGGTGGACAGCTGTCTGGCCTTAAGGATAACCTAGGTCTTGTTTGCAGCAGGCACCAATCCAAGGTGACTTTCTTTCGCTAGAGAGCAACAAAGAGGAAGATGTTGCAGAATGAGCCCTGGACTAGGAGCCAGGGGTGTGGATTCTGGTCAGCACTGCCACCTTCTAGATGTATACCACTGTCCAGGTCTCTTACCTGCTGTGGGCCTCTGTTTTCTCACTTGTAGAATGTAATCATAATAGTTTAAGTTCTAGCTAACTTTCTAGGGTTTTACTCCTTTTATCAAAAGAGTAAAATGATATGTTATAAATGAAGACTCTACAAATATAAGATCTTATTAAATATAAACTCAGCAATGTTATTTCAACATTCACGTTAGAGAAACATTTGATGCCTTCCAGGAGCACACAAATTATTGTAGAGCTCAAATTTTTGTTTGGTGAAGCTCTTTTAGGACAGATAAACATGCCTGGGGGCAAGCTTATCTCTGTGAATATCATAACTGGATTTTCTTTGGCTTCCTTTTTCCATTGTTTAATCTTATTATCTTTCTCTTTTATTTTGAATCATTGAGAATGATGGGAAAACAGGAAGATTTTTACAGTAGTGAGTGGAAATAAATTGAAGGGCCTATGGGAAGAGGGAAGAAATTATATTAAATGTGTTTAAAGCAAGAGACCAGAGAAGAGAGTCTTTGAAAAACAGTGAGTGGTGATTTTAAAATTTCTTTTTCAAAAGTAACAGACTTGGGAACAGAAAGAGAGGTTGTTAATTTTTTTAATTGACATTAACACACCTTTCTTTACTTAGTAAAGACATTGTAGAAACATATTTCAGTCTCTGTTACTGGTCGTCCCATTCATGTGACATTTAACATGCTCAGAGATGTCTTGGGTGCCTAACACGTTTTCATTTTATTTTATTCTTTTTCATCCTGCAGCCCATGATGAAGTTATTTCCATTTTAAGTTTCTGAGATATGACCACTTTTTCAAAATGGGAAAATGAGAGACTCTCAAAAGTGTAACAAAGAATATCCAATTTGCAGAATGGACTGTGCAGGGCAGGAGGACATCTGGAGATGGGTTTCAGGGAAGAAGTCAAAGCTAGAAGTGTAAGTAACACCTTCAGGGAAAAATGCCCAAGTGGCCAGTTATTATTGTAATAGAAAATTGAAAATGGATGGGCCTCATGGCCACAGGTCCAAGTGCCATGGGTTTTTTTTGTTTGCTTGTTTTGTTTTTTGCGGTTTTTGGCCAGGGCTGGGCTCAAACCCCCACCCTCAGTATATGGGGCTGGCGGCCTACTTCTTGAGCCACAAGCGCCGCCCAAGTGCCATGGTCTTTGTGGGGCTGGTCTGCGCCTTGCTTTGCTGGGGTCTGGATGAGACGCGTTCCAGTCTCAGGCTTGTGTGTCTTCCCCACCCCTTCCTACCTTCTTTAGGGTAGTGAAATACATGTTTACTCTTCATGGAGCTGAGAAAAAGGCAGACAGGGGAGGAAGAGACTAACAATTAAGCTTCTTTGGAAGGTGTGAGACAAATTGGCAGCATGGCTGCCCAGGAAAACACAAAGGATCTTTGTTTGCAACTAAGAACACCAGAAATCAGGATGCCTGGGTACTCGGCCTCTCTCAGCAGTGGGAGCCTCGCCCGGCCTGTGCCAAGCTGGGCTCTAATTGGATCACTGGTACACACAGTGTTCCTTCATCATCTCTGCTCATGGCCCCCCGGAGCATGTTTTTGTTTTTGTTACTGCAGTGTTATAAATTCTCTGGCTTCCCTTACTTTTCTTGAAGGCAGACTGGGAAGCACTGGCCATCAGGGGACATCTATCGCAGGAAAAGCTGCTCTCCCCCGGCCATCACCCATGGCTTGTGGGCCCCTCTGCCTCCCAACTGCCAGTGCAACTCAATTCCCTGCCTTTGTCCAAGGGGCAGGACAGGGCACCACCTCTTTGGCTCCCATTCTCACTTGGAAGCCAAGGCCACTCCTCCATCTCAGAAACTGTGAGCTTCTTGTGCCCGCCGCTGGCGTGGTGGGAAGAGGAGAATGGGAATTCTAACTCTGGCTGTGAGAAGAGTTGGCAGGGGTGCATGTGCTGGGCCATTGTTTGTTATCTGTACGGCAACTGCAAAAACAAGTGTCTAGATTAGATGCAGTGCTTCAGGAACCCCTTTCCTTTCTCCATTTAGACTTTCTCAACAGAAGCTGCTTTTCGCTTGATTAACTGTAACAAAACTCTCTTTGGAATTTTGTATTTTGGAAACCACATTGCCAAAGGAGAATCATTATGTCTGTTGTAAAAGCTCCAAATAAATTCCTTCTGGTATAAATGAAGAAAAAAAGAACAGAAAGGTTTAATCTATCATCTTGCTTATTAGTGAAATACTACTGAGTGACCTAGTTCATCTACATATCAAATGTGCTAGACCTGGACCTATCAGTGCCTTTTAAGAAAACACTTGTTACCTTGGAAACGATACTGTGCCTCAGAAATTGCATGAGGCCTGCAGCAAATCTGCAGTCTGGTTTCTTCACACTGAGAAGCCAGTTAATGGAGAAAGGTTGAATTTTTCCAAAATGTCTCCAGTGGTTAGTAGAAATGAGAGAGGAAGGAGAAAAACATGAGAGAGATGTATTATCCTGGTAACATTTTCAAAATACTATTTTAAATCAATTGAAAGTGGTTTTCTAGATTTGGTAAGAAGATAATCGTATGGTCTCTTATAACTTCAGACTGTTCTTATAGAAGAACTTTCCAGATGCACTTGGCAGCACAGGTTGACAGTGAATTTCAGATCTACCAGTAGAGAAGCCTGGCTCTCTTGTTGCTTTGTTTAATAGCACTGGTTCTTCCATATTGCTGGATGGGGTCTTATTTTTTCAGGCCGACTTTTCAAAATGTTGAGAACCAAGATTTAAAAATTGGGTTTCACCAGTAGCTAGAGAGCAGAATGGGCTCATCTTCTAACCTGAATGTGTAGCCAGCAAATCCTAGTGGATGGGGAAGCTTAGTGATTTTCTATAATTTCTTTCATAGTTGGGGAGATTGGCAACCAGAGAGGTAAGAAAATTTGCCAAAGTACACATTTGGCTTGAGGCAGAGTGTGGACTAGAAATCCAGTTTCTTGACTCCAAGTCTAATGCTTTTTCAGCACCATACCTGACCCAATTCGTTATTTGCCCTGAAGTCTGTCAGAGGTAAAGCTGGGTGAAGGAATTCTGAGAAGAATGCTCTTCCCTTGAAGCTGACCATAAGTCAGCTTGCGTAGGAAACTGTGGAAGGAGGAAGCAATGTATCCTCAAGTTTTAAGTTCCTTCTTACTGGTATCTGTTGGAAACAGAAGGAGTTAGATGGAGTCTGGAACCGTGGGTACTATGAGGATAAATTGTCAAAAATTCTCTTTGAATGAGAAGGCGCTGTTGAGTCTCTTGGTTACTCCATCATTTCTGAAGTTCCTTCTGCCATACTTTGTAGTGGGGACAGACCCATACCTTGAGGAGAGAAAATGTCTTTTAGACCTTTTCCTCTTAAAAACGTAGGTACAAGTTAGCCTGAGGCAATCATAGAATCTTTGAAAAAAGACTTTTAGTAAGGAAATAGTTTTTTAAATATAGGCTGTTGCTCAGGACTTTGAAGTAGAAAGTCTGCACATAAAAGTAGGAACTGTATATGACATTTGCAAATCATTTGTAAATACGTTTTCTTTCCAGCTGGCTTAAGCACCGACAGTATATTTGTTTGTTCATCCATTCAACAGTTAGTGAGTTTCCATTAAGTACTGTGTACTATGAAGGTGCTTGAGAAGCAGAATTGAGTATTATATGTAATTTTCAGCCTTGGCAATACTTAGGCATATAGGCTTATTCAGTATTTTTAAAATAAAAAGATGTGCATTTTGACTGCTTGCATATCATGAGAATGATTGAATAATTTTCTCATAAGATGGCGCTAGTTGAGGTTTCCTTATTATAGTAAGAATAATTCAGAAGGTCTTTGTAAGGCTCACTTTTCATTTTTCTCAAACCAAGCTGTGGTGCCAGAGAGTATAGTAGAGTCCCATGGCCTTTGGTTCAGACAGTTATTTGAGATTGGAAGTGGTGTTGAGGCACCGGAGGCAAGTATGGGAAAGTTCTAAAGTCTGTGCATATAAATACCCCTCAAAAACATCCATTGACTGTGGAGTGGAGGTCAGGTGGGAAGAAGTAAGGAGGCGATGGATAATAGCAATAGCAGGGTCGCAAGCTTTGCATATGTTTTGTCACTTACTCCTTTTTCTCACTCTGTAAGGCTGGTCTGGTGATGTGTTCCCAAACCACTGGTGAGGAAACTGTGAAGCTCAGCCTCATGGCCAGGGTCGTACAGTGAAGTGATCAGCAGGATTTAGCCCTCGTCTTTCTGCTGTGTGAGCTACTAGCTCTAGCTTCCACACAGCCTTCCCCACCTCCTCTTTTACCAACTTGAAATTGGTCAGGACCCCGGGGATAATTTTCTTCCTCCTCTTAATCATCAAAATGAAATCTCGGTTTTGCCTGTTAGAGATTATTGATACAGGAAAGGTTTTAGATAAGTGGGCCTAACAGGGAGACAAATGAAGGAAAATTATACCTGAGGGTTAAGAATAAAAGTGAAAATCTAAGACGAATTTGGTAAAATGAAGTAGGAAAAAAAAAGGAATCACATAAAGAATTTTGACTTCCATCCCACTTTGCCTTTGAGTTATTTCAGTTGACAAGCTCAAGTTGGGTTGGGGGGTATTGAGGTAAGAGGTGAGTGATTTGTAGATAAATACAACATTCTATTTTCTAAGTATGAGTCAGTCTGTCTCCCCCAACCTTTTTATAAGGTACCAAGGAGTAGGTTTTGCTCTTTGTCTCCCAAAGGGAATTAACAATTTGTAGTCACTATGTTGCATCTTTTTTGGGTACAGGTTACCATGCACATTTTTCTTTTTTTAATTTCTTTCTTTCTTTTTTTTTTTTTTTTGAGACAGAGTTTCATTTTGTCACCCTTGGTAGAGTACTGTGGTGTCACAGCTCATAGCAACCTCAAACTCTTTGGCTTAAGTGGTTCTCTTACCTCAGTCTCCCAAGTAGCTGGGACTACAGGCGCCTGCCACAATGCCTGACTATATTTTCATTGCAGTTCTAATTGTTGTTTAGCTGGCTGGGCTGGATTCGAACCCACCAGTCTGGGTGTATGTGGCTGGCACCCATAACCACTGTGCTATAGGCACCAAGCCTATGTTTATTTATTTTTTTTAATTAATTTATTTTTTTTTTGTAGAGACAGAGTCTCACTTTATCGCCCTGGGTAGAGTGCCGTGGCGTCACACCGCTCACAGCAACCTCCAGCTCTTAGGCTTAAGTGATTCTCTTGCCTCAGCCTCCTGAGTAGCTGGGACTACAGGCGCCCGCCGCAGTGCCCAGCTATTTTTTTGTTTTGCAGTTCGGCCGAGGCTGGGCTTGAACCCGCCACCTTCGGTATATGGGGCCGGCGCCCTACTCGCTGAGCCACAGGAGCCGCCCCTATGTTTATTTATTTTTGTTTATTTATTTATTGAGATAGAGTCTCACTATGTCACCCTTGGTAGAGTGCCGTGGAGTCACAGCTCATAGCAACCTCAAACTCTGGGTTTAAGTAATTCTCTTGCCTTAGCCTCCCAAGTAGCTGGGACTACAGGTGCCCGCCACAATGCCTGGCTATTTTTTTGTTGCAGTTGTCATTGTTGTTTAGCTGGCCCAGGCCGGATTCGAACCTGCCAGCCTTCGGGTGTATGTGGCCAGCGCCCTACCCACTGAGCTATAGGTGCCGCCTCACGTTTTTCTTCATTCCAGTGACTAGTGCTTTGATACAATAAAGTCAACCATAATCCCTGCCTCCAGGGAGCTTACAGTTTAACAAACCAGGTGCATGATTACAATGTAGGGATTAATATTAGAAGGCATCAGTGTGAAGAGCCTACTGTGTGACTCCATCTCAGAACTTCAGTGAGGTGGAAAATAAACTATTGGACAGATAGCTTGGATTTCATTTTACAAGCAGCTCGGGGAACTCCTCAAAAAATTGTTCTGCAGAACTGTTGCCATGAGATTTGTAATTTTAAGCCCAGCTTTGTGATCACAGGGCAGTCACAGCAGGCTTTCTGGGGATGAGTGATATTTGTGCCCAGTTCTGTGCCAAGTCAACATGTGCATAATGGAAAGCAAATCTTCCCTGCTTTTCATCTCTTTTCATCTCATTTTCTTTCTTAGTATCTAGTGGCCCTTTGCTTTCCTTGCAGTTCTGTTTGAACTTAGTCCTAGACAGAATCATAGTTTGAGCCAGATTATTAGTGGTTATGGCTCAACATCCTGCTCAGCATCTGAACTGATGTCTTCTGGGCCCCTACGTGACCTCAACTTCTAGTCATTCTTGTGAAAAGTAGTATAATTTGGTTTCATGCAGTAAGTAGCTTATACAAAAATGATATTTAGGAGCAAATTACTGGCTGCACAGGTTACTTTGAAATATTTCCAGTGCTTTTTTAAAAAAACAGAAAGTTAAGCCAAAGATAAAGGGAAAGAGTTACCTTTTTCTTTTTAACGTGCAGCAAAATAGTCACTAATGGTGCAATTACAGAATATTAAGTTAATACAATAAATAAAAAATTGATCCATTTTGGACGTTATTGCATTGTGTTATTCTTGTTTGTGGGGTAATGTGACAGGGTAATTAATGCCCGGCAGAGGGTTCAAGACTGAGATGAAAGGACAGGAGGAAAGAACAGAATTGCCTAAAAGACAGGAGGGTCTAGAAAGTGCTGAGAGGCGTCAGACTTCCTGAGGGTGATTTTTACCCTTCCTGAATCTAATTACACATTTTGGCGTCTGCTAGTGATAATCACCTGGTTTATAGAAGTAAAAAGTATTAGAAAGCATGGAGTTCTGAGATGGAGCTTTTCCTCTACAAGCAGTTTGGTTCTCAGCCAAGTCTCCCGCCCTCAGCTACTTTGCCCTGTGCTCTGAATGGCTTTCTCGTTTTTTATCATTTACATGTTTTTGTTGTCTGGTATTAAAAGATCTTATTTTGGGCGGCGCCTGTAGCTCAGCGAGTAGGGCGCCGGCCCCATATCCCAAGGATGGCGGGTTCGGCCCCGGCCCCGGCCCCGGCCAAACTGCATCAAAAAATAGCCGGGCGTTGTGGTGGGCGCCTGTAGTCCCAGCTACTAGGGAGGCTGAGGCAAGAGAATCGCCTAAACCCAAGAGCTGGAGGTTGCTGTGAGCTATGACTCTACAGCACTCTACAGAGGGCGATAAAGTGAGACTCTGTCTCTACCAAAAAAAAAAAAAAAAAGATCTTATTTATTCTGCACAGATCTAAGAAAATGAAAACCAAGTGTGGGGGAAGTCCCCTCAAACAACTACTTGTTTTTGTATCAGAGCATGGTAGGCCTCTCAGTGCCAACAGATTGTTCCAGTTAGATATTTTTTTTTTTTTTTTGTCCTTTTTATTGGTTCCGGGGTTTCTAATGGTCGACCTGTACTTCCAGATTGGAGTCGTTCGCTTTGACCAAAACAGGAGGGACTGGAGAAGAGGAGGCAGTGGCGATCTGGCTGGCATCTTTTGTTTTCCACAGAAATCGGAGATGGAAAATCCTGCAGGAATCAGATTATGTTAGTTGGCCTCGTCTGTCGCGGGCCCTGCCCGAGAGAAGCCGAGAGGAAGTTCTCGTTTTCCCGTACCAGTCTCCCCCTGGATGACACTGTGTATATTCTTAAGTGGCAGTTTTCTCATTTTTGAGTTTCATGTTTTTTATATTAAGATTTCATAATAAATTATGAAAAATTATGTGGTTTGATTTAAAAAATCAAATCAATAACCCTCTTTCTGAATGGATTAGATGGCGTGCCTAGTTATGTTAATTGTTTGTTCTCTTGCACTTTCCACGTTAGACTTTACTGTTATTGTCTTAGTGTTGTGATGCTGCCCGCTTCTCCTGGACGTCTGTCCCTGTGGCCTTGTCCAGGCTGGACTGTGAGACTTCGCAGTGAGGGTCAGTGTGAATACGGCTTCCAGTCTACCCTGGAAGTCGGAGCCCAGGGTAATTTTACGCTCATAATCTTTCCATAGTCTATGTGAGAATAAAAGGTCAGCTGCACGGCTCAGCCTCCCTGGAATCAAGCAGTTGGGGTAGATGATGTTTCCATGAACTGTCTGGTTGGGGTCAGAGAGACTTGACCATGCAGTCACGTAATCCGCCTCCATTTGCACTCGCCTGATAAGAGTGGGTGGCCATAACCTAAAATAGTCAGAGACTTTAGCACGTGAAACCTACATAAAACGTGTGTGTTTATAATTATGATGAGCAAGAGCTTATTTTGTTAAGTTAAGGAGGGTAATGGAAATGTTGGTTTCAAATAACATTTCTATTTTCTCTTGACAAACAGGTATGGAAGTTTTTTCCTAAAGGAAAACCTGGAAAGAATTGTTAATGGAAAAAGAAAATGCTATTGTGTACCATTAAAATGTCACAAAGCAGATATTATTCTAGTCATTCATCATATGTACGACATGTTAATTCTTTTAAAGGATGACTTAAACAATCTTTTGAATCTATAGGGTCTTAAACATCTTTATTTGGCATCTAAAACAAATGTGTGAATAATTTCACCTAGAAGTTCATGTTAACATTTTGCATAATAATTGGGACAAATTATTTGCTGTTCTCTTTTTATGTCTATCTTGCACATTGTTTATAAAGAATTGACTTGAATAAACAAGTTAGGAGCCTATGCCTTCCATAGATAAGGCTAAATGCCATCCTGATGCTGCAGAAGATAGCTGGTATTAGAGAAAGTCTTAAAAGCAGGATTGGTAATGGGAAGTGATAGCTGTGTGTGAAAGCTTTAATGCTGAAGCACATTCTTGTAATGCAATTTTCTTGTCTGCCTTGTTATCTTACAATTTTAGTGGGAAAACTAATAACAATGTTATTTCGAAGAAGTGGTTAAAAAATAATCAAATTTAACAGAAAGTGGAGCCCTGGCCTTTGGTTAAACATTCTTTTACTCAGCATTCTTTCTCTATCACTCCCTCTTTTTAAAAACAGAATCACAAATCCTTTCTGTTCAGTTGTGTGGGTCAGTATGAACCTTGTCAGCTTATTCGGTGGTTCAGGGCTCCAGACATTTGACTTGCTCTTGGTTCATGATGAAATGCTGCACTTGGGTATCGGCTTATGGAGACAGAGAATTGTTTCTCTGCCTTAGGTGGAGTTTTATGGTTGTTCTGATAGAGGAGGAAGAGCGTGTTTGAGGATGGTGGAAAATGCCAAAGTGAAGCTGGGAACTCTACAGCCTGCCTGGACTCCCTGGAGATGGAGAGTGGTGTGGTTGTGCTGCAGGTGGCAGAGCCCTTCCTGGGACCTGTGGACAGCAACTGCTCTGCTCTAACAGCTTTGTGTGGAGGAGAGCTACCCCTACTCCATCCATCTGCCTTCTATTTCCTTAGTAACAATATCAGGGATATTTATTCATGTATTAAAGAACATGGGACAGGTCAAGCACATGGCTCATGCCTGTAATCCTAGCACTCTGGGAGGCCCAGCTCTGGAGTTGAAGACCAGCTTGAGCAAGAGAGAGACTCTGTCTCCAGTAAAAATAGAAAAATTGGCGGGGTGTTGTAGTAGGCGCCTGTAGTCTCTGTCAGTTGGGAGGCTGGGGCAGAAGGATCATTTGAGCCCAGGAGTTTAAGGTTGTTGTGAGCTAGGCTGAGCACAGCACTCTAGCCTGGGTGATGGAGTTAGAATCTTTCTCAAAAAAAAAAAAAAAAAAAGGAATGAAAGAAAAAAAGCATAGACTGGTACAATGTTGTGGGACATACACAGGTGAAAAATAGACCATCGTGACCCCCTAGAAGCTATCAGCTAGTGTGTGTAGGGGAGGTACGGTGCTTTAGGCAAGTGTCAGATGCAACTTAGAAGAAAGGATTCTGGAGATTATTGGGAGGACAGGGGAGGAGGGGGGAGTTTGGTTTGGATCTGGAAGGAAAAGGATGGCACTGTCCATCTAGGAGAATAGTGCTGAACAATTTGCAGAGGGTCTGTCATGTGAGAAATACAAATAAATACTGATTGAAAGAAGGAAAAAGGTCCAGAAGGAATTATTTGGGGTAGAGCTGAGAGGAGAACTCAGCTTTGAATAGACGAACTGAAATCATTCTAGGATTACATTTCTTTAAGTGTATTTGGAGGTACCGTGAATGAATTCCTTCACAGCTGTGTGGGCTCTGCAGGGATAAAGGTGATGGGGTTTCTAGCTTGTGTTGTAAAAGTTCATGTCTCAAGGGGAGGTCCTGTGAGACTTGGGGCTGCCTTCTGACCACACAGCTTTGCATAATTGATTAATTCTGCATAACTGTTTGCATTCCTTTCCTAAGAGAAATTTCACTTTCTAATTAACTCTACAGAATTAATGAGTGCCAAAGCCAGGATGTGTGTTGAATCTCGTGATCTGATGTGATGCTGCCAGCTCCTCCAAAAGGTGTAACTAATAATCTTTAATCTCTGGGGGCCTTCTCGGTTCCGAATTGGTAAACAGGTCTCTAAAAGCAGCTGATAGTTAAAGTGTTCATCATGTTTTGGGCATTGTGCTGGGGACGTCAGGCATTTTACCTCCTTTCAGTATCTCTTTTCATCATTACAAACACCCTGAGAATGAGCACTATGCATATCTCCATTTCTAGAGCCATAAAGTCACTACAGCCAGAGAACAGAAGGACTGGATTTGGGCTGAGGAAGTTGGACTCAGGGCCTGCGCTCCCAAATGCCATGAGACGTGGCTTCTCTTTTTTCTGGCGATAATATGGTTTTCCTTAGTGCTTCTTCATTTCTTCTGTCTGCCTGCTAACTCTCCTGTCAAATGCATAAGATTGTTCAGTGCAGGCCCCAAATGAATGGACCCCAATAGTTAACACAGGCTAAGTTTTGGGCAAATTGACATTGCTGGGTGATATAGACTGTGTGCTGGAGGTAATTTGAAAAGCAGCGTTGTATTTGCAAAAAGTGTGTATTTTGCAGCAGCAGAGATCTCTGAGCTGAAAGAAGGCAGGTGATCAGAGGACTTGGAGGTTCCAGGGGAAAACAATTAAGGATTCTGGTTGGCATGTTTCTCGGAAATCTTTAAGTGCAGTAAACATTTTAAATTAGTACATCAGTGACTTCTTAAACATAACGTGTGAGTTGTTGAGGTTGAAAGCAAGGATGGTGTTGCTGGTGGTTTCTGTGTTAGCAGAAATATGGGAAAGACAGAAGCATGAAGAATTTATTCTCTTTTCAAATTGAGTTTTAGATTTTGGCTTTTATCTTAAGTCGAATATAAAACAATTCTATTTTCTACTTCCATGAATACCAGGAGAGGAGACTTACTGAAATGTACTAAGCTAGGTTTATACTAAAAAATTATTGGTTATGACATTTTTAAAATCAAAGTGTGTAGATAATTAAAACTAATCAACATGTTCAGATTGGTTGATGTGCAGCTGTGTTATTTTTATTTTCCTTTTTATAAAAAGGCAGAATTTGTGGATGTTGTGCACTTGCCAATACAACTTTAAATAAGTTTGGTAGCATTGCAGGTTGATTTTGAGTTAATTGGAAAATTCGAAATTTTAATAACATCGCAGAAGTGGTTTGTTATATAAATTGAGAGAGAAATATGAAATGGATTTTTTTTTGTAATCTTGTAAATATTATGAATATCTTGAAGGCAATAGAATACCCTAGGCCTTCAGAGCCAGAGAAGGTTAATAAAATAACCTTTTTATTTTTGTCTTTTGGGGCCGATAGGTGGGAAGTTTCTGATAAAAGAGAAAAAGTTTCCAGAATATTGTGTGAGGTGTTGATTATTTATGGAAACCCTCCCCTTTTTTAATCATAAGGAGACTTTGTTGGTGGTGTCAATTAAAATGTGAAAGAGCTGGTAAATTATTCCTGATCTTTTCTAATTTGAGGAAAAGGAAACTCCTTGATAAACAGCAATGGCTTTGGCTGGTAAAATCACCCAGTAAGTTATCACAGATACTTAGCAGAATTAGAAGAAAATAAGCAGAATGACCTGGCGACAGTGTCCCTTGGGGGCTTACACACTGCTCAGGTAGCATGTATATGGAAGAGCTTAGATCTGAACGATTAGCGTTTAAATTGTCTCACTGGGAAGGGACTGACCTATGGGCACTTTAAAAACCAACTCTCCTACCCCATTTTACACTTACTATGTGCTCATGTCTTTGGCAACAATTTTAAAAAGTCTGTCTGAGAGAGAGTGTGTGTGAATATGATTATCCTTATTTTTATGGATTTTAAAATCTCCATATTTTTGTTTTCCAAATATTTGTGTATATGTCTCCACACCTTTTCATGTTTAGTTTCTGCTTTATTTTTAATTTTTTGTTTTTGGTTGGGGCTGGGTTTGAACCTGCCACCTCCGGCATATGAGGCCAGCATCCTACTCACTGAGCCACAGGCGCCGCCCTCTGCTTTATTTCTAAATGTGTGCTGTTACCTCATGAGTTTTCCCTGTGTTCTGAGCTGATCTTTGCAGAGGGATTTTGAAGCTCCCCAAATGCTGGGTTTGCACCTCTCAGCACCCCGTCCCCGGCCCGTGTTTTTTCTTGGTTCCAGAACATTCTAGCTTCCACTATCTTCACCTTGGTAGCTCTAAGTCTTTATGGTGCCCTATTTTCTTTTTGCGCTGGCTGTTTTTTGTTGCAGTTTGGTGGGGTCACATTCGAACTCGCCACCCTCATATATGGGGCCAGTGCCCTACTCACTGAGCCACAGGCCCTTTTTATTTAGATGTACTTAAATGCATTGTACAGTGGGCAGAGACCATTTTAACCTGATTACAAAAAGCAGGCTTCTGGCTCGGCGCCTGTGGCTCAACGGGCTAAGGCTCCGGCACGTACACCTGAGCTGGCTGGTTCGAACCAGGCCCGCCAAAGAACAATGACGGCTGCAACCATAAAATGGCCGGGTGTTGTGGCAGGTGCCTGTAGTCCCAGCTACTTGGGAGGCAAAGGCAGGAGACTCGCTTGAGCCCAGGAATTGGAGGTTGCTGTGAGCTGTGATGCCACAGCACTCTATCCAGGGTGACAGCTTGAGGCTCTGTCTCAAAAA
>CAUYON010211454.1:0-18062 GCA_963573935.1 Arctocebus calabarensis
GCGCCTGTGGTCCCAGCTACTTGGGAGGCGGAGGCAAGAGACTCGCTTGAGCCCAGGAATTGGAGGTTGCTGTGAGCTGTGATGCCACAGCACTCTACCCAGGGCGACAGCTTGAGGCTCTGTCTCAAAAAAAAAAAAAAAATAGAATATCACCTAGAAATCCTTCTGTGAGGTATTTATCCAAAGGAAAAGACACCACTGTATTGAAGATACACTTGGACACTCGTGTTTGTGGCAGCGTGATTCCCAATAGCCAAGATATGAAATCAACGTATATGTTCATTAATAAATGAATGGGTAAAGGCATTTTGGCATATATACACAATGGAATGTTATTCAGCAAAGAATGAAATTTTGTCATTTGTCACATGGATGAGCCTGGAGGTCATTACGTTAAGTGGAATAAGCCATCTAGGTACACGAGATCAGCATCACATGTTCTCAGGCACAGGTGGGAGCTGAAATGAGTTAACGATTGTAGAAGGAGGAAGTAGAACTGTGGTTGTTGGCTGGGAAAGGAAGCGGAAAGGGAGGATGGGAAGAGGTTGTTTAGGCTCAGTGCCTGTGGCTCAACAGGCTAAGGCGCCAGCCACGTACACCTGAGCTGGTGGGTTCAAATCCAGCCCTGGCCCGCCAAACAACAATGATGGCTGTAACCAAAAAATAGCTGACATTGTGGCGGGCGCCTGTTGTCCCAGCTACTTGGGAGGCAGAGGCAGGAGACTCGCTTGAGCCCAGGAATTGGAGATTGCTGTGAGCTGTGATGCCACAGCACTCTATCCAGGGGGACAGCTTGAGGCTCTGTCTCAAAAAAAAAGGGGGGGGGAAGGGAGATCACGGCTAGACAGGAAGATTAAATTCTAGTGTTCCATAGCACTGTAGGGCAGATAGAGCCAGCAATTATTTGCCGCATGTTTTCAAAAAGCTGGAAGAGAGGATTTTGAGTGTTCCCAACACAAAGAAAAGATACGTGTTTGAGGTGATGGACGTGTTAATCGCCCTCATTCAGTCATTACGCCTGTGTTTTCAGGATGATCCCTGAGAGCAATTCTTTATATTGATCTTTCCCCCACAGCATAGGTTCTTTCACTTTGATTCTGACGATTTCCTTGAATTTTGTAACGAAGTTTTATATTCCTCTCTGTTGGGGTATAGCTGTTCAGCTTTGTGCTCTGCTGTCCATAGACACCGCTTCTTCATTGCTCCGCACTGTCGATGGCCGCCGTGTGTGGACGCAGCATTGTGCAGGCCCCTGCTACTTGCATATCTGGGTTTAGTTTGAATTCCCTTTTCGGACTCAACCTTGAGAGACCTGCTGCTAGGAGCAGTGTCCAGTCTGAGTCGCTCCCAGGAACTGTTCACTCTCCGCCATGCTCCTGCTGGCCTGTGACAAACTCTTCCTCTAACCCACGTGATTTTTCTTTGACACTCTCCCAACTCAGCAATCAAGATAGGCAGTGACGTGGGCAGTGGCACGTGGACAGGAAGAGGTCAGCAGTTGTAGGGAAGCCAGTGACACCTGGCAAATGGACAGCAGCCGCAGGACTGAAAGGCGACCGACTGAAGTCAGGGCAAAGAGGCAGAAGTGGAGCCTGGGGCTCTGAGTGGGAGTGGAGCTGCCTCTGCCCCTTCTGACTCCTAGTCCTGAAGCCAGTGAGCGCTGTTCCTAATTCTCATCTGTTCCAGGCACTTTGGGATATTAACTCAACCTGCTCCTCACAGTAGCCCTGGGAAAGGAACACACCATGATTATCCCTATTTGACAGAGGAAGAAACAGAGACAGAGAACTGATCTATCTTGCTCAAAGTTACAGTTAGTAAGAGGCACGCCAAGGATTTAAACTCAGACTTGCAGCCCCATTGCTGTGCTCTTCAGCACATGCTCCCGGCCTCTGGATGAAATAAAACCAGGAGGGGGATTCCTGGCAAAGACTGAGGTTCTTCCTAATTGACTCGGTAGATGAACAGCCCGTGATAATCAGAATACAGAGTTACCCTGACGTAGTGGTTTAATAACCGACGCCTGGAGTCACAGGAGGCACGTTTGGAGGGCAGGGGACATTGCGGTCAGCTTTCCCTAATTCTTTCACGTTCTGTGTGTCGCTCATGCTCCATTTCTTCATGGGGAATGGTCCTCCTAGGACACTAGGAACTCCTGCTAGCCCTTTCTCAGCTTCTTTCCTAGGTGTTTTCTAGGAATTGCTGTCTCAGAATAGAGAGAAGTGCTGATGGGCTGAGAGTGATGAACAGCATGCTACTCGACAATGTGA
Organism: Arctocebus calabarensis; assembly: GCA_963573935.1. Classification (NCBI taxonomy): domain Eukaryota; kingdom Metazoa; phylum Chordata; class Mammalia; order Primates; family Lorisidae; genus Arctocebus; species Arctocebus calabarensis. Next base: position 2,271 of record CAUYON010211454.1, read on the forward strand.
GCAGGTGCGTCCGCCATGGAGAGCACCAGAGGCCCGTTTCCCTGTGGATATGTCATCCTTCCTATACCAGAGCTAGTGGCAGAGAGGAGGGATGAATGATGTGGGAAAACAGTGTCCTTATTACTTTCAAAGCCAACTGGGTTCGTCCTATACCAACTGAAGTAACTGATGAATACCGAATGAGTGAATGAAAGGACGGATGATCTAATCAGGCTGCAGATAATGCCCATATTTCTCTCAGATGATTAATTCTTCTTTCCTACAGTGGTTGACACTTACCCTCTGTCCAGAAAAACTCCTGAAGCTCTCCCTGACTCTTCCAGCCCTTTCCACTTTCCTGTTCTTTGTAAAAATCTCTCTACAAATTGAACCGTAACTATACATTGTAGTGTGGGCTATTCTGTAAGTATATGCATGTGTGTGTGAGCGCTTTATAGAAACATCTTACATCACAGTTTGAACCGTAACTATACATTGTAGTGTGGGATATTCTGTAAGTATATGCATGTGTGTGTGAGCGCTTTATAGAAACATCTTACATCACAGTTTGAACCGTAACTATACATTGTAGTGTGGGATATCTGTAAGTATATGCATGTGTGTGTGAGCGCTTTATAGAAACATCTTACATCACAGAGGGATCACAGTGTATTCACTCATTTTTCCTCACCCTCTAGTAAGGAGGGGTTTAATCATATATCCCAGTTTAACAAGAGAGGAAAATAAGGTCCCGAGACATTCAATAACTTACCCAAGCTAAGATGTAATCCCAGTCACTGATTCTAAAGATCACTTTCTTAACTCTGCATTGTAAAGGCGCTTTCACCCAAAAGGACATCGGTGTGATTTGAGATGTAAGAAAAGGTAATAAGTTATAGGTGTTTCATGCTTTTCCTAAAAGAAAATCCTGTTAAAGAACAATTTGGGTAAGGCCCATTTTGGTTTTGGAGATGTGACCCTTTCAATCTCTAAAGGATTGTCTGAGTCTTCTGGTTCCATTTCTAGCCCGGAGGAAGCAGGATCTGGGAAAAAAGTAGACAGGGCTGAGTAATCGCCAGGAAAAAGGCTGGTTTACTATTTCCAGTTGAAAAGGGAGGGAAAACTGCTTGCATGAAAAGGAAAAAAATTGGTAATGAGCAGAAGGACTAGGTTGAGGATGTAGTTTGGGAGAATTTTTTTTGGGGGGGAGGTCAGATTTGAGAAGGAAGGGTTGAGAGACATTTGGAAGCAGCATTAAAGATGCAAGTGACAGGAGAGGGAGAGGTAAGTCCTGCTCCTGGTGCTGACAGGTGATTCTGAGAATGAGGATAACGCCTTCAAAGGGAGTTGGCTGGCTCCACAGAGAGGCCAACTCTGGAAGAAATCACACTGCAGCATTTTCTTGAGAAAGAGGAAGAATGAAGATAATCACCTGTTATCTTCTGCAACCAGGCTGTACCAAACCCAAGGACTTCTCTTTGGGAGATGGTTTATAATGCAGGGGATGCCCCACCAAACTCAATAGATGATATTCAAGTAAGATTTAGTTCGGCTCCTAAGACAAGTCTCTAAAGACTGATCATATGCACAAAGATGGATTCTGCTCATTCTATATTATGCATTACTTTTGTTTTGGAATATTGCATATATCAAAGCATATGTGTATAGGCGTGTATATAGTACAAAGAATACATGAACACTAACTTAAAGAAAGAAAATATTAACTGAACTTTTGAGGCCTCATGTGTATCCTTAGTACCCCAGCCTGCTCAGAGTTAACCATGTCCCAAATGTTGTGTCTATAATTCTTTTGCTTTTCTTTAAATTCAGCACATAGGTTTGCAATGATAAACAGTACTTCAATTTTACATATTTTTAGACTCTATGCAGATATCTTCATACATCTATATAACAGAATATATATTTTTCTGCTTCCTGAATGTAACCCATTTTGATCCTTGCATCTGACATGCTTCTCTTTTCACTGTTGTATAATGTCCAATTTTATGAATATGACAAAATTAATTTCTCCATTTTCCTATCAAACACTAAGATTGTACTAGCCCAATTATTTTTGCTACAATAAAAAAATGAAGATGGTTTTCTTAAACATGTATTCTTTACATGTGGAAAATTTTGTCAAGGGTATTGAATTCTGAGACAGGAATTGCTGGATTACTTCACTGTCACCTTCGCTAGAAAACGCCAACCTTGTTCAAACTGATAGTGTTTGAGTCCCGTGGTTCTCGTTGGTTTGACCAACCTTAAGATTTTGGGCGATTTGCTTGGTGTAAATTGGGGTTTCATTGCGACATAAATTTGCATTTCTTTGACTAATAAAGTGGAGCATTTTATCATATTTTTACTGCCCATTCATGTTTTCTCTTTCATGAAATACATGTGATTCACTCACTTTTTGCAATCAGATTCTCTCTTTCTTTTTTGTTTTTCAAGTCTTTTATTTCTCTTTTTCTTATTGGTTTATTATTTTATTCTGAATTGCAACCATTTCTTTATCATGTGTTTTGCAAACACATTCTCCCTTTTCGTGACTTTTAAAAATTTATCTTATGAAGACTTTGATCAACAGAAGTTTTAAATTTTAACATAGTTACATTTTGAATCTCGTGAATGAGAAGTAATCTAAAGATTCCAAAAGTAATCTGAATTCCAAAATTATTTTGTGAAATAATCATATCATTCATTAATAATGATGATTTATTTCCTTTCCCTCTAATTCTTGTGTTCTTTGTTTCTTTCACTTAGCTTACTGTGTGGCCAGCACAGTTGAGAGTAGAAGTGATGGTGGGTGTTTTGCTGTCCTCTGATTTTAAAGTCTTCACAGCGAGGTTAACTCTAAGCTTCTTTATCAGGGTAACAGGTTCCTAAATTGTTAAGACTTGTTTTGTTGTTGTTGTTGTTATTGTTCCTGGTTTTTGTTTTTTATTTAAATAAGGACTTACTGTTTACTTTCACTGAACACTTTTTTTCTCTGCATTATTTGAAATAATCATATGGATTTTTTTCCTTTCCTCTGGGGAGTAAATAATATTTCCCCAAACAATGAATTACATCACTTTCTTAAGACAGAGATTTTTATGGTACTCCAACCTTGCATTCCAGGAACCAAACCAATCCTCTATTTTTAATACGTCAGTAGATCTAATTTGCTAACAGTTTGTTTAAGAGTTTTGCATCTAGGTTAATGAGTAAAACAGGTCTGCAAGTTTCCTTTTTTATTCAGTCTTTCTCAGGTTTGGTTATGCTAGTCTTAAAAAATTGGTGGAATATGTTCCTTCCTTTTTATCTTCAGAAATTGTTTATGTAACTTGGAAAATAACAAGTCATTGAATATTCAGTAGAAGTTGGTTGCCAATAAAAGTAGCTAAGCCTAGAGTTTTCTCTGTAGAATTACTACTATTTCTTTTAACATTTCTATTTTTAATACTTTCTTTTTTGTTTATAATTACTACATATATTTATCTCATATTCTATTCTGAGAAGTCCAATATTTGTGGGTGCTATAATTTTCCTCTAAATTATGTTTTGCACCAAAGTCCCTAATTTTCAATATTGTGAAAAATTATACAATTACATTTTTCAAGATGGTTTCATCAAATGCCTGTTTTAAACATGTTTCTGACATTACAAAGATAAGTACCCTTAAATGAACATTTGAAACAAAATGTTTCATAGATATCGGGCGCTGTTGCTGTTCTTTTATTTATTTATTTATTTATTTTGAGACAGAGCCTCAAGCTGTCACCCTGGATAGAGTGCTGTGGCATCACAGCTCACAGCAACCTCCAATTCCTGGGCTCAAGTGATTCTCCTGCCTCCACCTCCTGAGTAGCTGGGACTACAGGCGCCTGCCACAACGCCCGGCCATTTTTGGTTGCAGCCATCCTTGTTGTTTGGCCCGGGCTGGATTTGAACCTGCCAGCTCAGGTTTACATGGTTGGCACCCTAGCCCATTTAGCCACAGGCGCTGAGCCTGTTGCTTTTATTTTTGCTGGTATAACAAATTTAGAAAGAACCCAGGGCCAAGAGATAATAAATGATCTCAGTGAGATTTTCTCCTAGTCTGACAGGTTTCCCCCTCATACACATGACTGGGGCTAGTCTTTATTTATTTCTTGACCACCTTCAGCTGAATTAAGCTGAGAATGACTTAGCCTAAGAAAATGACCAGAAAGAACTAGAAACAAAACCTAAAAACTAAACTAACAACTAAAAGCAAAGCTAAGACTTTTGCATAAGGTGCAAATAGTAATGGGGTGAGTTTTTCTTCTCAAGAGGAAAATGACTTGGTGCAGTGGCCCAGCTACTTGGGAGGCTGAGGCAGGAGGATTGCTTGAGTCTCAGAGTTTGAGACCAGTCTGGGAAATATAGCAAAATCTCATCTCAAAAAAAAAAAAAGAAAAGAAATAGGAAAACAGATATGCCAAGGTCTAAGCTCATTGTGTATCTTTCATTTGGGTTTGATTTTATCAAAGATTTCTGACTTTTCAGTTCTTATTTACAAGTACTTTCAAATTTATTACACAAATGTTTTGTAATTTTGGTGTATTATAATCTCATTAATGATAAAGTACAAGCTCAGAGAAGCAAAGAAACTACTACTGATTAAATTATATAATATGTACCTGATATACGCCAAACACCTAAACCTCCCAAGAATTATACAAGCAATGTACTGTTGTTTTTACTTTACAAATGAGGAAAACTAAGTCACACATCGGTAAATCATGGAGCCAAAATTCAAGTACAACTTTGTCTCCAGGCCCAGTATTCTTTGTTTTGTTTTACACAATTCTTTTATAATTTTCCAGGATCATACAACCTTGTTATAATGATATAGCCAATACTAAAACTTTGTTTTTTTGGTTTTTAACCCCCAAATCTTTATTATTCCTTATTTCACTGCCTGGATAAAAATAGGAAGTATTTTTCCTAATTATTTTCTATCAGTAAATAAAAAGAGTTAAATAGCTATTTGGGCAGAGGTTATTAAGTGTCCCAGGACATCTATTTTCTCTTCTTTAATAGTTTTCGTTTTCCTTTCTCTCAAGTTTTAGCTAAGTTGTGGCAACTTTGAATAAAAGCTAACTTTTTCAGCCTCTCTGGCAGCCATGTGGGGACACATGAATGTGTTCCAAGAACAAGATCTAAGTGGAAATGGTGTGCCTGACTGTGGGAAGCCTTCTGAAATGGGGATGTACATTATCCTTCCGTCCCCTTCTCTTTGGGCTGGAAGAGAGACATGAGGGCTGGAATTGCAGCAGGCATTTTGTGTCATGAGGAGACCATGCCAGGAAGGGCAAGGAGAGAGGAGCCTACGATCTTCCACCCAGAAGTGCTATACCAGCCTCAGATACTCTCTTTTATATGAAAAGCAAAGAAATTGTTACATTGCCTAAGATACTTTGGTTTTGCTTAGTTTTTTCTTTGTCATGACCAAATTTAATTCTAAAAAAGAAGAATCTGAAGTAGTTATTCTTACAAAAGAAGAATCTGAAGTAGTTATTCCAAATTCTTTCTTTCTTACAAAAGAAGAATCTGAAGTAGTTATTCCAAATTCTTTTTTTCTAGTGGAGATAAACAAATTTTTGCTAAAAGGAGAGCTAGTTTTTCATTATTATTTCCTCTTTGGGAGTGGAGAAGTCAGAACGGGGCCTAGAAGTGATGTCTTGGGGTTGTAACATTCTCATATGGATTATGTAATAAAAGCAGAGCTCCTGGATGGCTTTTTAGAAGTTTAAGATGAATGGACTACAAAATCAAAATATGATGTAATATCCAAAGTCTGAAAGACCTAAGTCTGTACCTGATCTCAATGAGGAGAATCTAGCATTTACTCCTTTTTCAACGCTCACCAGCTAAGGCTGTACCGATCTCCTTGTGCCAGTCAAAGTGTCTGGTAGCCTGCATTATTGCCCATGAAGGATAGAAAAGGCTTTTACAGATTATGTTTGCCTTTTATCCTAATGACTTTAAAGTTTATGATATACACCCATCCTTGTTTAGTAGAGCAGTATTTGTGTACTGCTGACAAAGAGATTAATTCTGTGACATTCTGTTTGGTGACATGATAAACTCTTTCAGCCTCATGCTGTGTCATTACTTTTACAAAGTGTTCAATTAACTATTTGCAATATCTTAGCTCTGCTGCAAAGATAATGGATCAACAAGAATATACCAAAATTTCCATAGGCTCATTCAGCAATTTCAATCCAGAGAAACAATATTACGTCCTTTAAAAATAGGGCATATCATTCTGATGATTCATGTTCAAGGCAAAAATGTGTATGGTTAAGAGGGAAAAAAAGCAAGACGAAGAAAATTAAAAAATGACAATAATGCCATTTCCTAGAATAGTGGTTCTCAGACTTAAAAGCGTGCATCAGAATCACTCTTGGGGTTGCTAAACACATCACTGGGCCTTCCCCTTGCAGTTTCTGATTCAGGAGATGGGGGTATAGCTTGAGAGTATGCATATCTAACAAGGTTCTGGGGCAGGCTGATGCTGCAAGTCCTGGGACCATGCTTTCAAGGCCATGAGCTGAGGGTAACCACTCCCACCCTCATGGAACTCATCTCTGCAATCTTCTGATCAGCAGCATCTAGCCTTTCTTACCAAAGTCACCGATGACTTCCATATTGCTAAGTACTAGAGTCACTTCTTGGCTTTTCTCTTTTTTGACGTATCGGTAGAATTATACACAATTGATCATTCCTTTCTCTTGCTACATTGTCTTTATTTAATTTCTCAGTTTGCCTCCTCTTCATTCCTCCTTTCCTGACCTCATATGTGGGAGCACCCCAAGGCCAAGTGCTTGTATTTCTATTTTGCTCTATTGATGCTTGCATACAGTTGCATGGGTTTTAAATGCCATTCTATGTAGAAAATTCTCATATTTCGACCTCCAACCTAGTCGCACTCCCAGAATACATACACAGATCCACAAAGCCAATGTCTCACTCAGCACCTCCCCTTGGATGTCCAGTAGACATCTCAGACTTAGCATATGCCAGCCTGAACACCTGATTCTTCCCCCTGCTTCCCCTGCAGGCTTATCATCACAGAAAATGGTGGCATCAGTCTTCCAGCTGGCCAAACCAAATACAGCAGTGCCTCCCTAGTGGACCACCTCTCTAAACTGACCACCTCCTTAAGTTGACCTAATTTTCACAGACGGGACATGCATGTGTCAGTACAATAGGCCTAGTTCCTCATGTTGACCACCTCCATCTGATGATCAGTTTATTACAGTCCCTTGTGGACAGGTTCTACTATATTTGGAGTCTGCTGATTCTTCTGATTTTTTTCAGGAGGTTATATCAGTTCTTTCATCAAAATATATGCAAAATTCCACCACTTTTCTGGCTATTATCCTAGCTCAAGTCACCATCATCTCTTGTCTGGAAAATGCACAATGCATCAGAAGCTGTGCAAACTCTTGGAATTCTTCTTATCAAAATTAGGGTGGCGCCTAAGGCTCAAAGGAGTAGGGCGCCAGCTTCATATGCCAGAGGTGGAGGGTTCAAACCCAGCCCTGGCCAAAAACTGCAAATAAATAAATAAATAAATAAATTTGTAATTATATGTCTATGGGTGAGAATGTTAATAAATTGATTTGCCTAAACCTACACCAATTTTGAATAATTGTCAATTTGATTAGTGAAAAATAATGTCTTATTTGCATATTTTAGTTAGTAATGTTGGAATATTTTCCCAGATGTAAATTTGCCACCATTGGTTTTCTCCTTGTCCAAATTTATCTTTATGACTTCTCAAAAGGATGCTGATGTTTTCAACAATTTTAAATTTTCTTACACATTTAAGGAACTAATCATTTATTGCATATGAATTTAATCTCTCTCAATTTCTGTTTGTCTTTAAATTGTTTACATTACATCTTTAAATGTACAGAAGCTTTTGGTTTTTATATAATCAAATCAATTACTGTTTCTGAAATGCTTCCTGATGCTGATGTCAGAAATCTTTCCACAGTCCACACAGGCTTATCATTTTTTCTCATTTGTTTATGACTCTGTTTTTACATTTATCTTTTAAACCATTTGATATTAATTTTAGTGCATGAGTTGAGGTCCTGATCTAACTTGTGTGAATAAGTGGTTATCCAATTGTCTCCAAAGTATTTATTAAAATATCCAATAGATCAAATTTATTCCACGAGGAGACAGAGAGAGAGAAGAGAGAGAGAGAAATTCTTACATAAGTTTTACATCATACACCAGATAAACTTTATCTTTTTTGTTCTGGAACTGACTCAATTTTTTTTTTTTTTTTGAGACAGCGCCTCAAGCTGTCACCCTGGATAGAGTGCTCTGGCATCACAGCTCACAGCAACCTCCAATTCCTGGGCTCAAGAGAGTCTCTTGCCTCTGCCTCCCAAGTAGCTGGTACTACAGGTGCCTGCCACAACGCTCGGCCATTTTTTGGTTGCAGCCGTCATTGTTGTTTGGTGGGCAGGACCGGATTCGAACCCGCCAGCTCAGGTGTACGTGGCTGGTGCCTTAGCCCATTAAGCCACAGGCACCGAGCCTCAATTTGTTTTTAAAGTAATTACTTTTAAATTTCAGTTGCATGACTAGTGTCATTGCAAGTTAATAATTTCCAGTCATATCATAAAATGTCTCCACACTTATTTAAATTTATCTACCTCTGTAAATTTGAGTATTTTCATTCACGTAGACCAGTTACATTTCTGGTTGATTACTAGCAATTTTTTTGTTAAAGTTGCTATCAAGAATAGATTATTTTTCTTAATCTTTTCTCAATAGGTACTGCTAGTATCAAAGAGAGTGATTGGTTTAAAACATTTGTTTCTGAACTCTCTTATAGGAATATTTAAATGATCTTTTATTTGAGCATTTTGGCTTTTCCAGGCACAAACTCTCATGATCTATATTAATAACAACATGTTTTTGTTTATTTCTTATTTGTTATCATGGCTGGCATCTTCAGTAAAATAGTAAGTATTTATGGTCATAGCAGAAATTTTATGAAGGGAAAATCATCATTTGGCTTCATTATAGTAATTCAAGGTTGATACAATGTAATAAAATGCACTAATTATTACTGTCAATAGTCACACTGGTAAATCATAGAAAAACATCAATTGACAAAAAAGTTATTTAATAAAATTTAACCTCTTCCTAAATGTAAAAACAAGACTGGGAATATATTTCTATTATATTTATAATTTTTTTAATGTCATATCGAGGAATGTATCTATTTAAAATGTGTCTTTAAGTATATATCTATTTACTATTCTTTAAATATATCTATTTATAGAAACAATAGCTTAAGTCAGGAAGAAGGTATATATTGTTGATTTCCTATTTCTTTTCATAACAATTTTGTCTATCAATTCTGTTTTTCCTTTTTGGCAGTTTTTGGCTGGGGCCAGGTTTCAAACTGCCACCTCCAGTATATGGGGCTGGGGCCCTACTCCTTTGAGCCACAGGCGCTGCCCTGATCAATTCTTTTTTTCTTCTTTCAGTATTTGAAAACTATGAATTTTGTTTCCATTTAAAAGTGGATGTCATTAGTAATTACAATTTTAAAAAGCAAAGTTTGAAATCAATGTCCTCCATGCATTATTATCTATTCTTCCCCCTTTAGGTGGGGCGTTAAGCGGAATCTTATTCCCTCCTGCTTATCTCCTGTTTTACAGAGCTGTTTTCATGGCCATTATGTGGAATGCTAGATCACAGAGACTAATGTCAACTTAACCTTGGCATTTCCACCTCCGTTTCAAGGCGTTCACAGCCTGGCACCTGCCTCCCCTCCAGCAGTCCTACCTGGTGCTGCCTCCGAGCTCAGCCTCCAGCCAGGCCAGCGAGCTACCAGCTCTGCAGAGAAACCACAGCCTCTCTCACCACCAGGCCTTCCACGAGCAGTGCCCTCTGCTTGCAGTATTCTTCCCTTTCATCCTCTTCTAAGTAATTGCCACTCATCCTTCTTTTCTCAAATCAAGCATCACTTCTGGGGCTTAGCACTGTATCCTTTTCCACTTATCACACCACACAGCTCTTACTGTAATCCATACACGTGCGTTGTAATACAGCCTCTTTCCTCTGCAAGTTCCCTATAGGCAGAGACTGTGTTTTGATGACTATTTTATTTCCAAAACACTTTTGCTGAATAAATGAATGATATATAGCTTAAATAGCAACTTACATAATTGTACTGTCGTGATTTGAACCTCCATCCATAGGACACCAATTTCTTTGTTCATTAGCCGAAGAAACTTCTTTTAAATGGGTTTCTGTAAAAGAGATGGTGGAGGAATCCCAGGAGAGATCACCATTTCTTCCAGTAATGCAGAATTTCACCATGGGGATTCAGATGTGTTTCCGGAGATACAAAGGTTTTTATCCTAATAGTAGAGGCAAAATAATACCCTAAGACAAGGAGAGTTGGCAAGATCAATTTACAAAGTATGAGACAGATTAGAGAATTCATATCAAATGTCCCAAGCACTGAGTCATTTCTAGATGTCTGTCAGTGACTTTCAAATTAGTTCCCAAGGGACACTGCTACGGGCTTCCAGAGAAAAGTATTTTCTGCATTTTATAATTGTTTTATATTGTGCTAGTACCATGTTCAGAAATAAAATGTTAACCAGAATGGAATGATACAAACACTGGACTTTTTGTGGAATCCTATTCTAAGGAAGGCTACTTAAATTTTGGACTTAAAACTCAGCTCTAAGGGGATGTTTATTTCTAATTATACTAGGTTGATTTGTCTGCAATTAGGATACACTGCCATTAATACAGCAATCATTTGGAAACCTATTTGCAGTGGTATACTGGAGCTACCTTGTACCACTTTGAATGTCAAATTTTCAGAAAATTTGCAAGCCATTTGTTAAACCCTCAGTAGCTTGCAATCAGCCATGGTGGAAGTTTTACACCATGGAAATTGGTACATGCTACTAATCACAGCATTTTTTTCTCCCTTTGAGAGCTGACGGTTAAACATTTACCAGCATACCAATGAAGCAGGCCTGAATTATGTAGTATTCCCCTGGGCAATTTAAAGGCATACCCTTGAACTCTGAGTAGCCTAATCCTTCACATGTGTGGCTAACCAAGAGAGAATTTGGAATGATGCCCTACTCTATGAATGCTTTATTATATTTGGTGCTTGTCAAAATCAGAGGGGACTTCCCTCTGTAGGTTAGGCATATTTGAATATTTTAATGAGCAATGAGGCAGATGCCAAGAAGTTTAGAGACCAATCAAATAACTACACAACTGCTCATTTATTCTCCACACACACCCACACACAGACACACATGCCTCTTATACAACAGTCAGATAACTCTCTGCCTGAATATTCAGCCAACCCTCTGGCTATGATATTAACCCCCATATCTCTTATGAAAACAGAGAAAAACCCTACTCTTTTGGGTATGGGACAGATACCAAGGACCTAGGTCATCTTATTTCAGATGAGAGAAGGGTTATTTTTCTCTTATCCCTCCCAAGGCAGACATGATTGGCAGTAATGCCATCCGATCAGAACATTATTCCTTCAAAGTGGTCCGAATAGGGAGATTATTTGTTCTTGTTTAGTAGCTATGGTAAAGTGTAAGCTGGTACTTTTTTGTTTGATTCTGAGATAGAGTCTCACTTTGTCACCGAGGGTCACCTTGGTAAAGTGCTGTGCAGTCATAGCTCACAGCAACCTCCAACTCTTGGTCTCCAGCGATTCTCTTGCCTCAGCCTCCTAAGTAACTGGGAATACAATGCCCTGCTATTTTTAGAGATAGGGTCTCACTCTTGCTCAGGCTGGTCTCAAACCCATGAGCTCGGGCGATCCACCCACCTCGGCCTCCCACAGTGCTGAATGAGGTTACAGGCGTGAGCCACCACGTCGGTAGCTGGTACAAGTTTTGAACAGCGTTTCTGCTAAAAATTTTGTGAGTTGTTTCACGTACATTTGTGCTTAAAAGGTAAAAATGATTTTTCTGGAAATAGTATACACAGAGTGTGTGGGACTTAAGTTGAAAGTAAAGACTCACACTCACAATTTGTTTTCTTTTCTCTCCATGAGAAAACAAAACAAAACATGGACTATACAGTGAGTGACGGGGTGAGGGGCACCGGCCTGTACAGAGGACTGGACAGGCAGGAGCCCAGCGCAGGTGCAATTCAGCCCAGAGTTCGCCAGGGAGCCCAGCCTGACGGTCAGTCCCCACCTGGGTCCACTAACGGTCGCCAGAGCTGCCGCCACTGTTCTGTCCCAAGTCCTGTGTCCCTCTCTTCTTTTTTTCTAAATAAAAGATTTCTCCTTCCGTTGAGATATACCTCCTGATTCACAATGTCTCATCCGCCCTCCTAACTCTACTCCCAACTGCCGGCTGAGGTCTGGGTCCTCGTGGCACCTGTTGCCGGGCGCGGCCCCATCTGGAACTTGCTCTCCACTCTCGCCCCCCCTGCTCTGCTCTGACTGCTCCCTCTGTGACCTGACTCCTTTCCTTCCTCTTCTTGTCGTTTTGGTAAACAGCACCTCCATCCCTCTGGATACTCAGAAGGAGCATGCTTAGAAGCATGCTTAGAAGTCCAGGAGTCGTTCTTTGTAGTAGCTCTTCTACCTCATCACTAACATTCAGTTTGTCTCTGAATTTTTGTTGTTGTTGTTGTAGTTTTTGGCTGGGGCTCATTTTGAACTCACCACCTCCAGCGTATGAGGCCGGCGCCCTACTCCTTGAAGCACAGGCGCTGCCCTGTCACTGAATTGTTTCTGCACCACCTTCTGTGTAGTGCTGGAACTGCCTCACTCCGGGTCTCATTATAAGCCACCACTCTCCCTCCCTAGGCTCTTGCCTCTCCTACAGCCCGTCTTCAGACAGCAGCCAGAAAGACCTTTTTTTTCTTTTTACAGATCATTGAAAATTATTTTTTATTCCTTTAAATTTATTTCAGATCAATGGGGGTACAAATGAGTGGGTTACATTCTTTCTGTTTGTTGGGTGAAGTTCAAGTTTTAGCTTTGCCCTTCACCCTGTGTGTCCTGTGCACCCTTACATTGTGCAGGTTAGCCGAGACTTACCATCCCCTCCTCTCCTCTCCCCTTTCCTTCCTCCCTCTCCCCTTCACTTGAATTTAATTGTGTTTTTCTCTCACGTGGGCCTGTATTTGTTTATCTATTGATTTCATATTAGTTCTGAGTACGCTGGATATTTGTTTTTTCCATTTTTGAGATACTTTACTAAGAGGAGTGTTCTTCAAATCCATCCAGGTCAATACAAAAGCTGCAAAGTCTTCATCTTCTTCTTTTTTTTTTCTTTTCTTTATTAAATCATAGCTATGTACATTAATGCAATCATGGGGTACACTGTGCTGGGTTTATGTACAATCTGAAATATTTTCATTGAACTGGTTAACTTTTTTATAGCTGAATAGTAATCCATGGTATATGTGTACTGCAGTTTGTTAATCCATTCCTTAGTTAATGGGCACTTTGGAGATCTTTTAGAAATAATGTCACTCTCTTGCTAAAAATATTTTGGATTTGCCTTCAGTCACACTTGGAATAAATCTCAGTTCTTGGGGCACATGAGGCCTTTGAGGTCAGACCCACCTCCTTACACTCATTCTGTATTCATTCATTCTCTCTCTCTGTCTCTCTCTCTTTCACATACACACTCGTTGCTTAGGGGATGGACCATTCTACACTTCCTTGATTTAACCCAGGTGCCCCTGGTTCTCGATATACCCAATGATTCCTCCCTTTACTCACTAGCTTTTAGTCATCATCTAGCTCTCAGCTTAAATTGTCTTTTCACTGAAAACCTTCCATACCTCCTTCCTTTCAGATTAGAATCATATCATCATTATCTGGCGCCTGTGGCTCAGCAAGTAGGGTGCTGACCCTATTTACCGAGGGCTGCGGGTTCAAACCTGGCCCCGGCCAAACTGCATCAAAAATTAGCCGGGCACTGTGGCGGGTGTCTGTAGTCCCAGCTACTTGTGAGGCTGAGGCAAGAGAATCACTTGAGCCCAAGAGCTGGAGGTTGCTGTGAGCTGTGACTCCACAGCACTCCACTGAGAGTGATAGAGTGAGACTCTGTCTCCACAAAAAAAAAAGAAAGAAAAGAAATTAGAATCATATCAGCATTATCTGTCACTGCATTCTGATCTTTTCTTTCATAGAATTATATATTGTTTATTGTTGGGGATTCATTGATGGTACAAGAAACCATGTTACACTGGTTGCGTTTGTTGGGTAAAGTCCCTGTTACAATCGTGTTTTGCCCCCAAAAGGTGTGGCACACATCAAGACCCCACCCCCTCGCTCCTTCTCTCTCTCTGCTCTTCCTGTCCCCACCCCTCCCTCATTCTTTCTCTCTCTGCTCTCCCCTTCCCTCACCCCCACCGTGTCATTAATTGTCATTAATTGTCCTCATCTACCTATAAGGAAAAAAATCCTTTTATCATAAGGACACTTGCACTAGACTGTTTATTGCAGCTCAATTTATAATTGCCAAAATATGGAAACAACCTAAATGCCCACCAACCCAGGAATGGATTAACAAGCTGTGGTATATGTACACTATGGAATACTATTCAGTCATTAAGAAAAATGGAGACTTTACAGCCTTTGTATTAACCTGGATAAGTGGAACACATTATTCTTAGTAAAGCATCACAAGAATGGAGAAGCATGAATCCCATGTACTCAGTTCTGAAATGAGGACAATTAATGACAATTTCATAGAATTTTTAATAGCTGGCACTGTCTATATTAGTTTATGGACTTTCCACCTCTAGGCAGTGGTCCTGTGGGAGTGGCAAGCATTTTTACTTGGTTCACCACTTAATACTGTGTCTAATATACTATTTATCCCAAGGTCAGTGTTCAGTAATTTCTTGTTGGATATATTTTTGTATATTCTAACACTTTCTTCCAGTATCAGAGAATGAGTTTTCCTATATCCTTTCTGAGATAATTCTTCATCCTGCATTCTGGACACACTTCCTTATAACTCTTCAAAGATTTAGTTCACTTGGTTTCTCTGCCTGGAAGCTCCAATATGTCTCTTCCACTGGCTTCATATCCTTTGTATTTAAATGCTCAGATGACACTTCACTTGCCCATTCACTCCAATCTGCTGTCTTCTCCCAATAAGCTAGCTATCATTTCCACAAATCCATGAGGCAGAGGGTAGAGAAAGACTGCAATGCAAGTTTAACTCTTATGAAGGGCAGAGGGAATGGGGAAGGTCTGGATTGGAAGAGTCCCAATTTAAAGCAAATTTCTGAGAAAATTACAGTCAAGCTAATGGGAAGCCCTTGAACCAAAGTCATCTGTAAGAGGAGCCTCCCATCTCTAAGATGTAGTTTTCTCATTCAGTACGTTAATGCAGTGAATGACAATTGAAGAGTTCTCAAATATTAAACCATCCCTTGTTTTGGAAACAGATTGCATTTTGTTATAGCATATTATAATTTTCTCATATTCTTGGTTTAAGTCAGATAATTTTATTTTTATTTTTATTATTTTTTAAATTTTTTTAATGATAAAAATCTTCTGAACTCCAAAAGTGAAAATTAATGTAAAAGGCAAAATAATGTTATAGTATGTAAAGAACTTTTTTTTTTTAATCTTTATCATTAAATCATAGCTGCGTACAATAGTGCAATCAAGGGATACAATGTGCTGGTTTCATATACAATCTTAACTATTTTCATCAAACTGATTAACATAGCCTTCCTGGCAATTTCTCCATTATTATATGAAGACATTTGTATTCTGCCTTTAGCAAGGTT
>CAUYON010211455.1:0-18081 GCA_963573935.1 Arctocebus calabarensis
TTTCTGAGTAATGTATTGGCTATTCAAGTTTTTTTTTTTATTATTCCATAAAAAAATGAAGCAGTATTTTTTCAAGCTTTTTAAAGTATGACAATGGTGCTTTAATAGGGATTGTATTAAATCTGTAGATTGCTTTGGGTAATACAGACATTTAAACAATCTTGATTCTTCCCAGCCATGAGCATGGTATGTTTTTCCATTTGTTAACATCTTCAGCTATTTCTTTTCTCAGAGTTTCATAATTCTCTTTATAGAGATCTTTCATGTCCTTTGTTAGGTGAATTCCCAGATATTTCATCTTCTTTGGCACTACTATAAAAGGAATAGAGTCCTTGACTATATTTTTAGCTTGACTATTGTTGGCATATATAAAAGCTACCGATTTGTAAGTATTGATTTTGTATCCTGAGCCACTGCTGTATTCGTTGATTACTTCTAAGAGTTTTGTAGTTGAGTCCCTGAGGCTTTCCAGGTATAAGATCATATCATCTGCAAAGAGTGAGAGTTTGATCTCCTCTGACCCCATTTGGATACCCTTGATTGCCTTCTGTTGCCTGATTGCAATGGGTAAGACTTCTATTACTATGTTGAATAGCAGTGGAGGCAGTGGGCATCCTTGCCTTGTTTCTTATCTGAGTGGAAATGTTTGTAATTTCATGCCATTTAATATGATATTGGCTATGGGTTTGCAGTAGATGGCACCTATCAGCTTAAGAAATGACCCATTTAAGCCTATTTTCATAAGTGTTCTAATCATGAAAGGATGCTGGATATTATCAAAAGCTTTTTTTCTGCATCAATTGAGAAAATCATATGGTCTTTTAAAATTTTTTATTTATGTTATATGTTGAAAAGAAGCTAAACAAAGAAATATTAGACTTAAACCTGACCCTAGAACAAATGGACTTAACAGACTTGTACAGAACATTTCATCCTAATGAAACTGAATATATATGCTTGTCATCAGCCCAGGGGTCATCCTCCAAAATTGATCATATCTTAGGACACAAGTCTAACCTCAGCAAATTTAAAAGAATAGAAATTATTTCTTTTATCTTCTCGGACCACCATGGAATAAAAGTTGCACTCAATAGCAACAGGAATCTTTATATCCAAAGTCAGGGAAACTAAATAATCTTAGGCTGAATGACAGGTAGGCTAAAGACAAGCTTAGGAAGGAAATTTTTGGAGCAAAATGATAATGAAGATACAAATTATCAAAACCTGTGGGATACTGCAAAGGCAGTACTTCCAATTTACTTCCCAAGAAGTAAATAAGTAGCATTGGAAGCCTTCATCAAGAAAACAAAAGAGAGGAAGCCAACAACTTGATGAATTACCTCAAGCAACTGGAAAGGTAAGAATATTCCAACCCCAGACCCCGAAGAAGAAAAGAAATAACCAAAATTAGGGCAGAATTAAATGAAATTGAAAACTAAAGATCATTCAGAAAATCAACAAACAAAAAGTGGGTTTTTTAAAAAGATGAACAAAATTGATAAACCTTTGGCCAACCTAACCAGAAATAGAAAAGTAAAATCTCTAATATCATTTATCAGAAACAATAAGAAGAAATAATAACAGAGACTGCAGAAATTCAAAAAATCCTCAGTAATTACTACAAAAAACTCTATTCCCAGAAATATGGAAATCTGAAGGAAATGGACCAATGCCTAGAAGCATGCCACCTTCCTAGACTCAATCAGAAAGAATCAGAAATATTGACTAGACCTTTATCACTCACTGAAATGGCATGAACAATATAAAATCTCCCAAAAAAGAAAGTCCAGGACCAGATGGCTTCACATCCAAATTCTGTCAAACCTTTTAAGAGGAACTAGTACCTATATTATACAACCTTTTCCAAATCATAGGAAAAGATGGAATACTTCCCAATACATTTGGTAAAGCAAGTATCACCCTGACCCCAAACCAGGAAAGGATCCAAGGAAGAAAAAATTATAGACCAATATCATTAATGAATATCGATACAAAAATATTCAGTAAGAACTTAGCAAACAATTTAACAACACATCAAAAAAATTATACACCATGATCCAAGGTGGTTTCATTCCAGGGTTACAGGGTTGGTTCAATATACAGAAATCTATAAATATAATGCATCACATAAATAAAATAGGCGTTGTTTTTTTAATCCCCATTAAACCTCAGTCTTGCAGCTGCCCCCACTAAGCACGAGGAGGCGAGCCTGTGGGTTTCACTGGTTCCCCCCCTTCTGGCACACAGTCAGAATTCCTCTGCCAGCATCTGCCCTGGGGAGAAGTTGCATCTGGCCAGCGCTGCACCTGTTCAGAGGCACAGTGCCCCTGACGTAGAGACTAGAGCTCTAGTAACGGAGGACCCCAAACAAGTGTGATTGTAGAAAATTGAACTCTCCTGACTTAAAATCTTAGTGAAGCAGTGTTAGCAGTGTTACCTGACACATAAAAATGATGGCTGTCGGCTTGGCGCCTGTGGCTCAGCGGGCTAAGGCGCCAGCCATGTAAACCTGAGCTGGCGGGTTCGAATCCAGCCTGGACCTGCCAAACAACAATGATGGCTGCAACCCAAACAAAAATGGCCGGGCATTGTGGCAGGCACCTGTAGTCCCAGCTACTTGGGAGGCAGAGGCAGGAGACTCACTTGAGCCCAGGAATTGGAGGTTGCTGTGAGCTGTGATGTGACAGCACTCTATTCAGGGTGACAGATGAGGCTCTGTCTCAAAAAAAAAAAAATGATGGCTGTTAACAACCATTCCTTGTGTGTTGTTGGGATTACTGGAGTGCAAATATTCGTATTGTGACCCCACCCTCCTACTGCTTACATTCCAGATACTTTATTCACTTAGGAGCAAACAGGACAAGGGATGACATTGCCAAAAAGTGCCATGTGTACCTTAAAGTTATTTAAATGTTTAAAAGAAAACCAAGATGATATAATTGCTTGGAAAACCTAGATGTCGTAATTTCCCCACAGGAACTGAAAACATTGATCTCAGCCCTCAGAGCGAGCGTGAGCTCTCTCTGTCATATACATAGGGCTGCCAGCTCTGAGGCACCATGTCAAGAAGCTTCCGAGTGGCAGAAACTCCCCTAGTAAGCACTGCTCCAGGAGCTGTGGCCTCAGTCACTGCAGGCACAGTTGTGGAGGTCTTCTTTTTGTCACATGCCATCCACCTTTTGGGCCCTAGTGTTCTCCACTGCCCGAGGTCCAGCCTTCTGGTCTCAGCTTGTCCTGTGACAGCTTTGCTACATAAAGGGACAGTGTGAAGACACACAGAGGCAGGGTAGCCAAAGCCCTTCTCACCCTCTGCTTTCCTTTCTTTTGATCATTTATTACTGAAATTAGTAGTGAAGAGTAGTGTTGGGAAATCTTTGACAAAGTATTTCATCCACTTTAGCAGGTTGCTAAGGGGGCGAGTGTGAGAGAGAGAGAATCACCCTGTCTGCGTTATACACAAGTAACATTTGGCTTCTGGGTATTAGTCTAAGCCTGTTTTAAAGATTAATTAGAAACTTCATATCATTTCACCTCCTTTGGTGCCATCTTTTGGTGACATCATCTTTAAGTTAGAATTAGTTTTGCCACAAATGTGGATAATGTATTTTTTCTAAAACAACAGTGTGTTCCTCACAGGTTGTTCTCTATATGTCTGGAAAATTTTTTAAATTTCATTTGTGAGTTCTATAAATTAAAGTGATTTTCAGACCAGATTTTATTGACATCTGGTAAGTAAACAAAATTTTCTACAACAGAACAGATCCCAAGGGTAGAGAAGAAAGATTTTACAAAACGGTGGTTGGTTATCTTACTAGCCAGTCCATCAGTGCTCAAGGAACTGGTTTGTGGTCTTTGCCATGGCTAAGAGTCACCTTAAAGGGTCCGTGACAAATATAAATCCTTGGACAAGATTTTACCCGTGGAGATTTTGATCTTATGTGTGTTTGAACCCAGGCATAAGTGTTAATAGTGTTTGAACCCAGGCATAAGTGTTAATAGCCCCAACCCCCACCAGCCCACCCGCAGCTAATGCTGATGTTTCAGAATCCTACTCTTTAGAAAAATAGTCCTAGGGCTTTGAGAACTGTGAATCTCCATGTGCTAAAGACCTTTCAAACAAAGTCTTTTTGTTTTTTTTTTTTTTGCAGTTTTTGGCCAGGGCTGGGTTTGAACCCACCACCTCCGGCATATGGGGCTGCCGTCCTACTCCTCCCCAAACAAAGTCTTAAAACAGCCCTTGACTCCCCAACCACACATGCACGTGTACACACCCAGACCGAGAAAATTAAAGACCATTGATGTTACCCAACCCTTTTATTTTACACATAAGAAATTTGAGCTTCAGAGAGGTTAGTTACATTTTTGAAGGTCATACAGCTGGTTATTCATTGTTAGAAACATTTTAGCCCACCCAGGGTTGATTTAAAGGCTGTTGTAATCAGTCAAGTGTACTAGGCGTGGTAACTACGTAGTTGTAGTTTTCATAGAAATTAATGAGTACGTGAAGTGTGATGGAACTAGAAAGTCACCATATTTTATAACCCCTGGAAGGAGCAGTTGATTTAAACAACAATCAGCCAAGGATGATGCCATTACATGAACAGAGGTCAGGAGACTTAACTATGGGGAGACTAGGCGTCACCATCTGGGCTCACCGCCTTAGCCTTAGTCAAACGTGGGAAACACAAACTACGTGTCTCCTGATGTGATACAAATGCGGAATATACAGCATCATCCCTTCAATAGCTTTGCTTTTAAAATTGAACCTGAATTCATTCAAACCACTAAGCTAATTTCCATTTATAGGAAGATGTGAGGTTCCAGGAATGAGTTAAATGATACTGTGGAGAATCCCATAAATCCAGAATGTGGGTCATTCTGCAGGACAGATCCATACCCATAAGGGAAGGAGAAGGGAGGGGGCCCCTGCTCTGAGTAGCCTTTCTTTAGACCAGGATTAGGGCAAGTGTAGATAGACTTCGTTAAGACAGCTAGAAAATATAAGTACAGACTAAACATCTGATGATGTTGAAATTATTTAATCAGTAATAGCATTCTATAAGAGCACGCCCCTTGATTTTAGATATGTATACTGTGACATGTGGGGGCGAAATTACATGTCTCTAGAAGTTTTAAGAACAATTTAATGGAAAAAATAGAAAAATAATAGATGATGAAAATGTGGCAATATTGAGATAACTTGAAATTTGATGATACAGCTATAAGGGATTTATTGAATGATTTCCTTTATTTGCATGTACTTGATTTTCGTAATAAAAACAATTGGCCTTATTATTTATATAGCAAAAGAAGTTGTACAGCCAAGAGTTTTGGAAGGTCTACCTAACTTCATGGCACATAGTAGGAGTTGACAAACCACAGGCTAGATCCTGTTTCAGAAGTGAAGTTTTACTGGAACACAGACAGACGCATTCATTTACAGACTGTCCATTGCTACCTTTGTACTAAGGCGGTAGAGTTGGATAGTTGAGACCTTGTGACCCCAAAAGCCTAAACCCTTTCTATCAGGCTCTTCATGGAAAAATCTGCCAACCCCTGATTTATATATTTCCCCCAACCCCCCCCACACTGCATACGCAGCGCAATTCTTGTCTGCTTTCCTCTCTCAACTGTACCGTGTTTCATGTTTATAAATAATACATCTTCATTACTAAGGGTGTAGAAGTCGTGTCATTGTTAATCGACACACTTCAGCAATTTAATGATGTTTCAATTAGACCTTGCTAATGTGGAGTGATGTCCTGTGGGGTGTCACTCTGAGGCTCTGATGGGGCAGGGAGCCTCCAATGAGGCTCTCATTGGAGCGGTCAGATGAGACACCGTCTTCAGCTCACTGCCCCAGGAGTACGAACATAAAAGATGCCCAATGCCTCTGTCCTCAAACTATGTTTACTTGGTACCAGTATTGTTTAAAAGCGGTGCATCCAGTTGGTATTGGGCTGGATAGAAGAGGTTCTCAAAGACGTGGCTGTGCCTCAAGGATCTTTGAAGAGTCACGTTTGTAGCCACTGCCTGGCCACTTCCACCCAAGGCTTGTCAGGGAGGCCACAGTTCACTCTCATCTTACCCAGGCTGGGTGCCTGGAGGCTGCACTGACTGTTTCTGCTTAATTATAGTGCCTCTATAGCTTGTCCACTTCTCAGTATTTTTAACAGCTGTCTCTCATACCCCAAAATAAGTATGAATTTTTATTATTTAAGAGGACTTGCTCTTATACCATGATCCTTGAAGATATCAGGCTTTCTCCAGTACCACGCCATGACAATACGCTTAACTGGTCAGCAGTTTTCTGAAATGTATTCAGCTGATTTAAACCTTTTGACGTAAATATGGTTTTCAAAGTAGTTAACAAGTTAGAAAATGTTTTATCTTGTATGTCTCTGAGATACAAACACTAAATTGAGATAATGTAACAAAAATGTGCAGGTGCTGTCTTTGGGTTACATTTTGAGATAAATAATTGAGATTTAAAGGAATAGTAATAATAGTACATATAAAGGAAAATTATTACAGAAAAGTCATATTAGAACTCTGAGAAGAAATAGGTATTTCAGACAGTTTGAATCACTCTTTCATGAAGAAGTTGAAATGCTTGTACTCTCTTCTATACGTTAGCCAGATAAATTTATTCTTGTAGAATAGATGCATCAGTTTTCAACGACATGTTTATAGGTAGTGGTGTCTGTTATTTTGTGCCTTTAAAGAGGAGAGTTTTTGCATTCATTAGCAATTCAATATTTTTGGTGTGCATTTAGAAGATATTAAACGGAGTAAGGGAGACTATTCCTGCCTTCATAGAACTTAGATTCTGTCTGTTTTTAGGTTTCTACAGTTTTCCCATTTTGAAAAGTGGAATTTTTAATTTCATAAGCTGAAATTTTTTCAGGTGTTAACACTAGAAATGTTAATAACCCTCATTCAAAGTAGTCAGAAATTCAGACACAAGAGTCCTAGATTCAGAATAAATCACATTACTTTTTGTAATAGGCAGATTATACGTTTCTTCATACCCAGTAGATAAGTCAAACCCTTGACTTTTATCCATTTACAAGTTTATTTCTGGTTTAGTTTTGTTTTTGCTATTTTGAACAGACTTTCTGGAAGTCACAATATGTTGCTGCAAGTGCTTAAATGACAGACGTGTCACATAGTATCTGTGGTTTGTTTTAGGTTCAGGAGGATTTGACCGAAGGGAAGAAAAGGGAGCTGGAGCGTCATGCTGAAGAGACCTACGGCGAAAACGATGACAATGTATGTGAGGGTGTGTGGCGTCACATGTGCACCTGCCTGCCTGCGGTGGGCACCGGGGTCGGGGGGATGGTCCTTCCAAGGTGCTGAGTTTACCCAGCCTACCTGGAATCAGCAAAGTTGTGAGAATGAGACTTGGCAGGATCAGGATGGCAGCATCGCTGCCACAGGGTCATTGTCCTTCACTTGTTCCCCTTCTCTAAAAGAGAGTAACTTTACCGGATGCAATTATCTGTCACCAACTCTGTTTCTTTCTTCTTTTCCTTGTAAGGCCGATGATAAAAACCATGGTGGAGCAGACCAGGGAGCCCGAGATGACAAGCGCCCTGAGGGCCAGGAGGAGCAATACGAGGAGGAGGAAGACGGAGCCGCCGTTCCCGAGAAGTCGCACCGCAGAGCTGAGATGTAGCCGGGCCAGTCTCCACACAGGCCTCCGCCAGGGGATTCTTTTCAAGCTGCTCAAAAATTAAATCTGCCTACTGAACTCTAGAATATTTAATTATAAAAAATTAAGAATTTAGACTTTAAAAAAAATTTGTATTAGAAATGCTCTTACATTTATATGAATATATTTTGATAACTTAGGTTAGAGCTCCTTTTGTATTGAAGCTAAACATGCCAAGAAGAAAACAATAAAGGAAGCCTTAGTCTCTGAATCCCTTTTTTATAGATTCGTGATGCTGGAAAGCGTGTTGATTCTGTGTATGTTTTGACCTCTCACCTTTCTGTCTTCTAGCTGACCCGCGTTGCACTGTTTTCCTTTAATAAAACAGGAGGTTTTAGAGCAGGGAGCGCGGCAAGACGCTGTCCCCCCTGTAAGGAGAACGGCCGGTTTTCCGGCTGCTGCCCTTTGAGGCTCTTCTGCAGACTTCTGATAGAATGTCCACCAGTCTGTGGATCTCTGGACTGATGTCCATCTATGGAGTGACACATGGTGGGAAAAGCCATTTTGTTACGGAGTAAAGACATTGTTTTTCAGACTTTTCAGAGCAGTTAAAAAAATGTCTGGCATTACTTAAAATCAGTTCCGCTCGAGAGGAATTAACTTTAAAGATGACATGATGTGAAAACTTGCGGCAGCATCCTGGACTTGGTGGGTTTGCTTCAGTTTTCAGCTCAGGGGTGGACACTTCAGCACGTTAACCTTTCTGAAGGACTGGTGACTCGTTTAAAAACAAGTGGTATTTTCTATGTGAGCACCATTCTCAGTATTTCTCTTCTGCCATCACCCAGGGATATCCTGTTTCAGGATCAGCCTGTGCAGGGCCCTGAGCCTCAGTATATAATCACCAGATGACAGGTCTGAGTAGGAGGGTATCCCAGAATGGACAATTTAATGGAATTATTTTTCAAAACAATATGGTGTTAAATTAAATACATGGCGATAAGGTTGACCCTCATGATTCCTGTATTTTCTGATATTGGGCCTGCTTTTTGCTTCTGTATAAGGCATTTTAATGATTAATTAAATTATAATAAATTCCTCAAAATAAGAAAATTAAAAATCAAAAACTTCTCTTGGAATGGAGACATATTTCAGTTGCAGTCATAAATATTTTTATAGTATGTAAGACTAGGTTATGCAATCCATGTGTTTGGTTTTATAATAAAACTGTCAAGTTAATAAAAAAAATTTCATTTTCTACCACAATTGTATGAATGTAATTTTATTTTTTAATAACCACACTCATGTATGGTTTTGATTATCTCACTTGCCTGTCTGTGTATGCATTGGAATATTTTGTTCAGATAAAATTGGGATTTCCAAAAATCGTAAGTCAAATCTTCCCTTTTCTGTATAAAACCCCTGTATGTAATGTAAAATGTATAAATTGTACATAATATTCAGAATACAATTATTTTGATAAATTAGTTTGTATTTTTAATGTCCTAGTTGCAGTATTTAATTATTCCAACCACATTAAAACTGGGTAATAGTTAATAAAGCTATAAAAAGCAAGTAGTAAATCTTTTAAAGTATGTGGATTCTTATTAGTTTCTGATCTTCTGACATTTTTCAGTTCTTTTTCATAAAAAGAAAAATTTTAAGAGGTCTCTATGTAAGTTAATAAATTACAATATGCCTCTCCTACTTCTATTTTCTGTGTCCTTTTCCACTTAATGGGCATGTGCTTTTTAAAATCCATCCCTAAAGAAAAGGCTAAAAGTTACTTGAGCTAATTCTGGGGGAAGAAAAGAAATGGAGGGAGGAAATATGTGTGCTCATGCACACAAAACAAGTAAACAGGAGCTGTTAAATCCCCTGGGAAAGCAGTGATCACAAACCGCCATACTCCAGGGGCACCACCGAATCACAGGCCACGTGACGCCTGATGAGGGCGCTAACCTCAGAAATAAAGCATTACTTGTATTGATCCTGCCTATTGATCTATGACTTTGGTGCAAAGTAAATCCTTTCCAGTAAGTGAAAGGATTTGGTGTCTCCTTGTGGCATGATCACAAGGTGGGAAACGCATGGTTTTAAGGGACTGGTGTAGTGGGACACACAAAAAATTAGTACGAATGGAATGACTGATGCACAGCAGTGATCTGGAAAAGGTCTGTGACTAAGAGCATGATATTAGCCACGTGTGCCAGTGACTCAAAGGAAAACTTGATGTGAATCAAACACCTTCGTATACAAGAAGTGTGTGATAAAATCCAATTGAATCCCCATGTTACTCCCTTGAAGTTGATGGAATTCTCTTCTCACAAATGAAAGACTTTATCTTTTGGAGCATTTGATGGTATTGACTTTTTTTTTCATTACATTTTGTGTTGAGTTGTTCTATTACCTTGTGGTATGTCCATGTTGTGGTGCATTGCACAGCCATTACAAGTGAATTAAGCCATTTCTACTTCTGAATGGCTCCCCTGTGGCTCCTGTTGCACTGTCTTCCCCTAGGTTTGTTCTTAGCATCCTGAATCTCAATCTTCCTTGGAGGTTCCTCTTCATACACCTGCCCCGTAGGAATCAGTGTTCTTCAGGCTTTGTGCTATAGATCTGTTCTCTGTTCAACCCTCTTTCCACAGATCCCAAACCCATTTCCTCAGCCTACCTTTCTGTGTCTCATTCTACCACAAATTCATAATTTTCACAACTTAATTTACCATCTTTAAACATCTAAAACCTGCTTCTCTTTCTTGGCTCTGTGTCTCAACTCAATAACTTTCCAAAAACAGAAACATAAGGTTTGTCCTTGATTCTATCTTTTCTCCCTATGGCTGGTACCAAAATATCTTCAGATTTACCCACTTTTCTCCATCACTATCCTCATTCCAGCTCCTATTGCTTTTACCAGAGCTAGTATAACTCTTCCCTAACTTATTTCTCCATTTTCTCTCTCCTGTCTATCCCTAAAATCTCTACCAGTACGATTTTTCTAGAGGTAACACTACACCACACCCCCTCATCATAGAATTCTGTTAAACAAATTGCTTTTGCATGTAGGAAAATTCCAAATTTCTTAACATGACCTATGTAATTTTTCACGGACTGATCCCCTCTTGCCTCATAAGCCTTATAACTTTAATATTTAATCATCATAAATGTGATTCATCTTTGCCAAGCACATTCCTCTCCTGAAGTCTTGGGAATTTGGCGGTAGCAGAGCCAATAATGTTCCTTCATCTCCTTGGACAACATGTTTGAACATGGATATGCACTTGGCCCAAGATGTGCAAATTTGATTCTTTCCTTGGGAATATCTGGTGGAAGGGAATTTCTCCATGATGTTTCCATACAACTGTGACACCTTTTATCCCCCTGACCATCTTTTCAACGATAACTTGTATAGCAAAGAGCCTTGGAAGCTGGAGCTAATTATCTCCTTCTGGGTCAGAGGGCAAATTTGTTTCCTGACTGAGATAATTAAGAGAATGTCTTCATTCAGGGAAAAGTCTGGACAGATTTGCTTGTCAGTTTCTTTGTGAGACAAGAGTGTTCTAAGATCAGGGATCTGCGGTGATGACACAGCCCGGACCCCTGGGCTGGCCCACCTTGCACCCACGTGGAATCTGAGGGGAGCCAACGTGGATGTGAAGTTCATGCCGTGAGAACTGGGTCCTTTGTCTCTGACACAGCCATCTACGGCCCACTGCCAGCAGCCGCAAAACTGTAGCAGGCTAATTTCTTATTCTTTAGGGTGCCAGAATCTCATACCATCCACAATTCTTTACATTTTTGCAGGTTGGAACATGTAGAAAATAGCACATCCCTTTTCTTTCCAATGGCGAAAAAAAAAAAGTGTAATAAGTTCTGGGCTTCTGGCGTCCATTTACTTAGTTGTGTGGAAGAATTATCTATAAAAATAAAGAACAAACTAAGCCATAAAGTGAAGGAGAATCAGGCACAGAGGAAGGCAGGGCAGCCTCTCTCCAGGCCCTGCGTCCTGCTGCCCCCAGCGCCAGCGCCAGCAGCTCTGTCCATCGGTTGGTTAAAGAGCTGATAAAATCTCAAATCTTTTCCACTGGACCTAGTTGGAAACGGATTTTTGTCACTTGGCAACTGAAGGTTCCCGACTAACACCTGAGTGATACTCAATTCCCTTACATCATCGTCCTGTCTTGTATCATGGTAGATTTGATATGGACCCTTACTGGGTGACTCCTTTCCATTGCCTGGTTGGTTGCTTTGAGTCTCACCTTAGATACAAATTCCTCTGGGAAGGGTCTGCCTCCTGCTCAAACCACACTTAAGTCTCACTTGCACTTCCTGTTCTCCAGCAATATCCGTGTCAGCCACTTCAGGGCAGGTGTGTGGAAGCAGCTTGCCTGTGCTCTCTGTGACGTGTTTTCTCTGGAAACCACATTTCTGCTGCCTTCTAATCCCTGTCAGAAAGCAGATCTTCAATAAATATAGTAGAACCACTGTATATTGACCACCCAGGGGACTGTGACAACCTGGTTAACCCACGGAGGTGGACGGCATAAGGAACAAGGCCTGCTGGGCTGAGACCCACGTGTGGTGCATGTCCAGTCGTGAGCATTCGGTCAGCTTCAGGAGGTGGTCAATGTGGGAGGTGGGCACCTGCAGAGGTTCCACTGTATTTATTAAATGAGTATCTTATAGACCTCCTCTATAAAAGGGTAATATTGATTATTTCAAGATGATATAGTGAAGAAGTGGCAAAACCGGGAATTCTTCGCAGCTGAAAAGATTCCACCATTAATTCCAAATATATCCAGAGTGTGGGAACCATTGGTCAGCATCGTCATATATTAAGGAGGCATATGTTAAATTTTGCAATGACAGATAAGAAGAGGTCAAAAAATTAGGGAAGTCTCAGCTGTAGGCTGCGGGGGAGGAACCAAGAGTTGGAATTACCTGACCTGAGAAGGAGACAGTCAAAGGGGGAGGTAACCTTGTGGGTCTGTCTTCTCTGGAGCACCAGGTGTAGCATAAGGAATAATGAGTTTCCTGAGAAGCAGGTGAATGAACAAAGATGTAAAATGTAGAGAGATTTCCAAACTGGAATGCATTTAATAATTAATTATGATTTATAAAATGTCTACCTAAGCTGAGAAGTAGATACAGTGTCCTCTTAGAAGTTCCTTGGTCTTGTGACTGTTACGGGAGGGCCAGTTGACGGAGGAGTGGGCTCACACTTGTGCATGGGCTGTTTTAGTCTACACCCCGTCTCCTCTGCCATGCCTCCCTGCTGCAGGCCCTGTAACCTGACCTGAGCGAGCCAGGCCTGACACCCCGTCTTCTAAGCCGTAGTGATTGATGGAAGAAAGGGAGCACGTCCCAAAGCAGCTGTCAACCTCTCAGTCTGGGATTCCTACCTGGCGATGGTGATGGGTGAGACACACACGCCACGGGCCTGCAGGAGTCGGACCCTCATCACATTGAGGAAACCCAGTCTCAGCAGAAAAGAGTGATGCCAGCCCAGAGAAAGCAGCAGGAATGAGGGGGAAGAGGAGAGAGAAAGGCGGGAAGGAGAGAGACGCAAAGAAAGCAAATGGAGCTCAGATTTCCAGCTTCTGCCTTCCTTTCCATCTACTTGCCAATAAATCTCCTTTCCTTCCCTCTTTTTTCTTAACTAGTTTGGGGGTCTTGAACTAACCAAAGAAAACTGACTTACATCTTGTATCTTTCTATAGGCCAGAACAATATTAGCATAACAAGGAAAATAATTTTTTATTAACTCTTAGTTATTTTGCCCCAAACATAGCAAGTTTTAACAAATAATGACAAGCTTTTTAACTAATACTTTTGCCTCTTGAATCTTTCAGGAAAAGAAATCTGTAATAAAAGCCTAGGGATTATGGTAATGAAGTTATGAATACTCCTTGTATCCCCATTCTTTTTTCTACATCAAAAATTGGCAAACGTTTTCTATAAAGGGCCAGACAGTAAATCTTTGAGTCCTTTCAGGCCATAGATCCTCTTTTGAAATTACTCAACTCCATTGTTGTACTGTGAACCCAGCCAGAAACAATGGCAAAGAAGTGAACATGGCTGCATTCCAATAAAACTTTATTTACATAGACAGAGGCAGGCCAAATTTAGCCTGCAGACCACAGACACTGGGTCTGTATAGTCTAAACACTTGCTGGACAAGCAATTATCCCAAAAGAAAATAGAAGATTTTGAAATCTTCTGCTATTAAGACTTTCTGGTTCTTTGCTATAATCCGTTTTACTGGGCATTGGCAAGTACCCAGCACTATCTTAGCTGCTACATCTGTGCACTATTTTAAGTAATTGAAAATGAAATACTTTTGTCCTTTAGCATCTTGGCTGACCTTGTTCTCCCGATTCCCTGTTTGTTACTAATGGAGCTTGAAATTAAATGTCATTTCTGTTTATCTGTTATCACGTACATAGCATTTCCCATAAAGTATACATCTTCTAAAGAACTGGTTCATTGGGAAACATGAGCTTGAACAAGATGAGATGGCATCTTTTGATCTGCTGTACCCTTCTTTTAAGTGTAAAGTACAAGTACCAATTCTCATAACTGTCCATTGACACATCAGCATCCAATTTGTGGGCTCATCTCTGAGAGTGTCTGTGGGTTCTACAAGCATCTCATTCCTGTTACGTTTATGTACCCAGTAGAATTAGACTTTTTTTCCTTAAGGCAATGAAAAACATCTTTTATATTTCCTTAGCCTTTGCCTATTATCTTCTGAGATGGTTTTAAAGTTCACTGATAAGATCTTTGATAGTCTTCCTTTCAAGAGGTTCTTATTTCCCTGAGCTCCCCTTCCTTCAAGTTGGGGCTGGAATTAGTCACTGACTTCAAACAGATAGAACTAAAGTGAAGTCACCAAGTGTGGCTCAGAGATTAAGTCATAAAAGACAGCTCAGTTTCGTCCATGCTCTCTCTCCCGTCACTCACCCCAGAGGAAGCCAGCTACTGAGTTGTGGAGCTCTTCAAACAGCCCGAGGGCGAGACCTACAACCATGTGTGAAGGAGTTGAGGCCTCTGGCCAGCGGCCACCTGAGTGAGGTAGGGGCACACCTTCCATCCCCAGTCAAGCCTTCAGATGACTGAAATTTGATCACAACTTCATTACAAATCCTGAGCCAGTCATCCAAGACTCCTGGCTCACACAAACTATGAGAAACAAAATGTTTATTCTTTTGGGCTTAGAGTAATTGTTTATAGAGCAATAGATCACTAACACATCTTCTAAGCAGTGTTTATGACTCATAAGCAAGAGGCCAGTGTAATGTGACGTGCGGACAAGTGGTGTCCCTGGACAGCTGGACAGTTGCTCTTCTGGGAGACAGGTATAGATGTGCTGGGGAGGAAGATGGGATTCAACCTAATGAGTCCAATTGTTTGTTGTAAATTATGAGACTATTTTGGCAGGTATTATGAGGAGCTTCTCAACCTTGGCTATGCACCCAGGGAATTTTTAGAATGATGCCTACATCCCACTCCCAGAAACTCTGAGTCAATTGCTCTGTGGGACAGTCTGGGAATCAGGATGTTTAAATTTCGCTATGTGATTTTATCATGCAGCCAAGATTGGGAACTGTTCCTGCCTCAACATTTCTCTACCAGATGGTAAATTACAATAAAATTAAGTCTCAGGCCAAATCTGAAAAGCAAATATTTACGGCAAGTATTAAGCAATATCTAAACTTCTCTGAAGCCTCAGTGGAGTTACAGCTCCCTGTCCCTTCCTGCATTCCAGAAAAGCATGAGGCACGAAGGATTTGCAGGACGGATCCCCTAACATTCCAGGAACAGAGCTATGTTGACTGTCTCGTCAGATCCTGTGTCCCATTCTCTCCGTAAGAGGCTGATGCTCTTCCGCGGGTATTGCTGGACTCGGCAGACCCTCACCCCTCTTTGTGAGCATGAGGGGTCTTGGGTAACACTTCCTTCAACTTCTCACATATTTTGAACATCTGCCCAGTGGAGAAGAGTCTTCAACATCCACATCCCTGGTGCTGTCCAATAAAATGATCGATGCTGCTTTGAAAGGAAAATAATGGAAGTCCCAAGGTGGCAGCCTCTGGAATGTGGGCTTTGACGAGAGCACCAGTTTCTCAGCCCTGGCTGAATGCTGGAGTCGCTGAGCAAACATTTTCAGAAGACCCCAGACCCTGCCCTATTCTACTTCATCAGCAGAGCCTGGGAATTGACATTTTTTTAAAAACCTCTCAACAAATCATGATGCCGGGGCAAGGGTTGTAGTGAGACTGATTCTTGGGGTATAAAACACACAGGGGAGTTTTGGGGGTGGAGAGATGTTCACTGTTCTGATCATGAGAGTGGTTATGTGAATGTACACACCAATCAAAACTCACTGAGGTCTACAACAAAAGAAAATTAAAGAGTGATACTATAGTATGATAATTTAAAAAAATTAAATTACATTACCAATTAAATTCTTCTTGAGAGCCTTCAGTAATCCTAATGCACAGCCAAGATTGAGTCGCCTGGTTAGAATTTTTTTCTTTTTTTTTTTTTTGGCCATTGATAAGGCTTAGATTCTTTTAAGAGCTGGTCACCCCAACCCTGGGGTGTGTGTTCATAGCTGTGGCACCCCCAGTCCTAACTTCCTAAGTCAGCCGACCTTCCCCAACCACACTCACTGATACCCTCATATGTAAGCTCACCACGTTGTGTGTGCTGGAGCCTTTTTAAAAAATGACAAATGCTATAAAGTGAGATATCGGTGTCTTTCAGAGAGTCACACTGGGGGATTTCAGAGTATTGTCCCAGGGAGTTGTATGAGTCAATAGTTTTATTCATCTTTGCTCTTAGAGAAAAAACTCATAACATTGCTGCTTTGCCTCAGAACTGTGTTTCTCAAACTTATCAACAACTTATCAATAGAATAACAAAGAATTCCAAAAGGAAAGTGGTTTTGCAGCTTAATTGGTTTCATTTCTGACTAAGACCACAGGAAGAAATAAATGGGTTATGAGAACAGTGGTTCTGAATGTGTGTGTGGGTATGATACAAATGAAAGAATGCAAGTTTCAGGAAAAATCGCTCAAGCCTTTTCTGTTTTGTTCCGGTTCCTGGGATGCTGATGACTGTCATGATGCCAATCTCAGCCCGCACATTCCAGAACAACAGAACCAGGCGTTTCTGCCTTTTCCTGCCTAAGACAAAGAAGCCCGGGAATCTGACCCAGGACTGCCCCTGCACAAGCTTTCTGAAGTTAGACAGTCTCCTGGTCGCTCTGTCCCTCCACTGTTTCACTTGTAAAGTAGGAAAGATCACAGCAACTTTCAGGTTGTGGCCACGAGCACTGCGTCTCCATCTGCCTCACTCAACTCCTGAGTTTCTTTGTTTCCTCGGTATTTAAATTAAGTCTCCCTGAGAAAGAGGCTGCACGGAAGCCGGGAAACCGAACTGGACTTACCATCTTTTTCCCAAGAATGAGGCTGTGTCACTACGTAGCTAGGCCTTATCACATTATTTAAACATTTCAAAAGCAGTATAAATTCTTTAATGGCAGGGATTTGGACACTCTGGCTCAACACATAAGAAAATCTGAAGCATTTGCTCTGGCCAAAGAGGGTTGGATAATAATCCCAGCTGACCTGTCCCACTCAGACCTTTACTTTAACCAGCAAAATTTCACTTTTGTGGATCTGACGTGTGGAAAAATGTAGGAGAATACATTTGTTAGGGAATAGCTATGGGAAGAGTTGTGCCAACAGTCCACTGTCCCTGGAAATTCACTTACTTCCAGAAAGTTCCAGGGCATCTCTGCAGCTAGCCAACGTAGCAGAGTTTATTCAGATGATTCACTTGGGCACGTCACAAAATGTCAGAGACAGGGCACATATGCTGTGCATATCACACTTAGGACTAAATGTGGAACCCCCCTCTCCTATGCCTAGGCCAATTTCTTGTGAATTTCCTAGGCCTCAATTCCATGAAAGGACTGTATCCATTCATTGATACATTCATTCACCTTGCCTCTGGTGGAAGGGACTGTATTCATTCCTTTCCTGGCCAAGGAACCCATACACCTATATATACCCTGAGACTAAAGGCCTAAAGGAGGAGATGGAGAAAGACCAGGAGAGAAACAGACAGAGCTTCTCTCTCCCCCACTAGAATTCTCTCCCTCTACCAGGAGCCTTAGTGTTTTCTGTATTCTTTTCTGTGAATAAATTCTGTCTTACCAAGAAAAAAAAAAAGAAAATTTAGAACAAGATATTAAACTCAAAGATGAAGGAAGAAATTAATAAGAAACACCAATGAATGACATAGTAAGGAAATAATGGAGAAAAATTACAAGGCCAAAAGTTGGTAATTTCTAGCAATGAATAAAAGTGACAAACTCTAATAAGTCAAGAAAAGGGAGAAAACACCAATGTTAAAAA
>CAUYON010211457.1:0-12155 GCA_963573935.1 Arctocebus calabarensis
CTTGGGGTCTTGGGGTCTTGGTGTGTACCACACCTTTTGGGGGCAAAACACGATTGTAAGAGGGTCTTTTCCTAACAAATGCAACCAGTGTAACATGGTTTCTTGTACCCTCAATGAATCCCCAACAATAAAAAAAAAAAATGTGGTAATAAAAAAAAAAAATTCATTGATCTTGCCATTCATCTTGAGACTTGGATCTAGTCACTTATCCTCTCCAAGTTTCAGTGTCTCTGTCAGTGAAAACGGGGCTTAGGTAACAACTGTCTGGGAATATTTCACATATGATATTCAAATAAAATGATACGTATATAGTTTTCATAGCAGTCATTTGTCAGAGCTGGAGGTGAGAGGCACAGGTTCTACAGCCAGACTACCTGGACTCACATCCCAAACCTTCCAGTCCTTGCCTTGGTGAACTACAGGAAGTTAACTTCTCGTTGCTGTTGCATCATTATAATAATAATACCAGCACCAACTCTGAGATTGTCCATAGAAACAAGTGAATTAACATAAACACTATTTAGTTCACAATATGGCTTGATACAAATAAGGACTTAACAAATGTTAACTAGTATTTATTGAAGGAATATTATTTTAGATATTGAGAGTATACTAGTATTTACTGGGGGCCCTGTGTCGAGATATAAATACACACACACACGCATACACATTTATGTTTTCCTTTCATATTTACTAACACCTTTGAGATAGGTACCATTAGTTTCCCATTTTATAGATGACAAAATTGAGTCAGAATATGTCACCCCAAGACTCAACGCTAGCAAACAGTAGAGCTAGATCTGAACTCAGGGACACTTTAGAATTGAAAAACGTCATGCAATTTTGCCTCCCAATACAACCTACA
The DNA here is from genome assembly GCA_963573935.1 of Arctocebus calabarensis. Taxonomy (NCBI): domain Eukaryota; kingdom Metazoa; phylum Chordata; class Mammalia; order Primates; family Lorisidae; genus Arctocebus; species Arctocebus calabarensis. The sequence goes on from CAUYON010211457.1 coordinate 866, forward strand.
CCCTTGGCATGATAATAATTCTTAATGCAGAGTCTTACCTTTCCTTCTGGCTGCAGGATTCTGAAAGGGGGAAAACAAGTCATATTGCACCCTCCGACTTCTGCTTAAGTACTGCTCATGTTAGAATATAAGCCCATTGGAAGTAGAAGGAGAGGGTGGAAAGAGATGGCACCTGTGCCTTGGCAGACATTTCTGGAAACCCAGAGAGCACTTGACTAGTCCTTGGCAGACATTTCTGGAAACCCAGAGAGCACTTGACTAATCCAGATGTGCACATTTGCTTGAGCATTCTCTTTCTTCTTCTCCAGTCAGAGTTTAAGAATATTTCCATGGAGCTCTGCTAAAGGATTATTGTGTTGTAGTTTACTGTCTCCTGTTAAAGAGTAGTGATACATTTTGTTGGCTCTAAAAGCAATAATTCACAGAAATGAATCTCCAGTGTAAAAATGGTGACACTTTGATATAATTAGGAGGATGATCTTAGAGTCGGGATAGGTTATGTGGGAAAAGGACCTTATAGCCTTCAATGTCATAGAGTCCATCTCACCACTGAAAAAGCATAGCACAGAGAGATGTCCAGATGACACAGTGGATAAACAAATAAAAGTTCGTCCTTGTCTCTGGGCCTCCAGCTCTAGCCTGCTGCCTCTCAGGAAGGATCGCTTCTCATACAGCCTTTTTTGAATCAAAGCATCTTTGCTACCTTCATAAAAAACTGGCCCTACCACCATCTCTTCTACTTTTACGGTCTTACATTCCCATTTCAAAGAGATTTTTTTGAAATGGAGCCAGCCCTTCCAGTAAGCATATGTAACAGAATGGTGATTTCAGAGCATAGGGCCTGGTGGGAACAGAACCCAGATATGTAAAATTTGACACCTTGATCAATCTAAGTACACACATTCCCTCTTAGTTCCTACTCCCTGCCTCACCCCACCTTCAAAATGCCTGTAATTTTGTTCTGAGGAAAACCACAACCAGCACTTACTACCAGAAGCCAAATACCCTGGCAGCAGCCTTGCTTTTAAAAGGGAGACATGAAAAAAATTGTCAAGACCTATGGGCTTCCTAACACATTAAGAGGGTCCCCAAAAATTGTGTTATACAAAGTATGTTATTACCTTTTTCTTGAAAAGATTTCCTAATTGGTTCCAGTCAAAAGGTTTCCAGGTAATGAGCTTTAAATAAATAATAATGTTCCACCACCTTGACTGAGCAAGAAAGTAAATTTCTTTTACCCTGACTTTGGTGAGCATAGGGGTGGGGAAAAAGCTTGTGTGCTAATTTGGCCTCACTATAAAAAGGCAAGACCTCAATTCTAGCCTCATGTGTAATCAACTCTGGTTTAGTTTTGACAATTACATGGCAAGCACTGTGCTAGGTATTGGAGATGATAGGTGTATAAGTGCTCAGAATAATTAAGTTTAATTAATTAATTAATTTAAAGATAAGTTAATAAATAAATTTATTTTGGCTTTAGTTGTTCTCAAATACTCATAACTCTGAGAATGCAAAATGCCCTCAAGGCCTTTTCGGTGCACATCTCTCTTCTGAAATGCCTGTGAACCCTTCTAGTCCTGAAGGGAGTCACTAGGGTTTTTCCTAAGGTTTCTGATTCTCTTTCTTCCAGTCATGGTCATGGGCTTGATCTGGCCAATGAAATGTAAGTACACACACTATTTGTCTCTTCAGGCAGAAGATGAGAGCCAGTGCATGGTTTTGGTTTATTCTTTTTCTTCCTATCGCCATTTTCCAAATGGTAGAGGAGCCATCAGTTTGTGAACTAGAATGAAGAACCATAAAGTAAAACCCTCGACTGACCCATCACAGACATGGAGCAAGAAAGAAAGAACTCTTATTGTGTTTTTCTTAAACAAGTGAATGAACAGTTTATTAAGAATTAAACAAAGGTATGATGTGATAACAAGCAAGACACTCAAGATAGGCATAATAATACTACTCACACAAAAACTTAAATTTCACCACAAAAAAAATCACAAGACAAAAGAGAAAGCAATTTCACTGTTATAAAATAAGATATTTCATGCAAAGTATTAACTCTGCCTCCCCAAAGCCCAACCTCCCAACAAACAAAGAACTATCTGGGAATACTGCTATGCTAACATATTAACCACAGTATAATCATTCATAGGAAAACAGTATTTAAGCAATGAATTAAATTAAATAACAAAGTTCAAACTACCATAAACTCATAGACCACAATGATTTTATATTTATTGTATTCTTCCAAGATTTGGGAGCTTTTGTTACACAGCATAACATAAAGTAGGTTACTCATTCTCATTTACCTGTATAACTCTAATCATCTTTCATATCTGTTCTCCATGGTTACTTCACAAAGGAAGACTTTACTGGCCATTCTTTATCTTAGTTTTCTCTGATGACAATAAGTTTGTTTCCATAATCTCCAAAGCCAATACAACATAATACTTATTATTCTTAAGATTGCTAATTCATTTATTTATAGCCCATGGTAGGCTATTAACTCCTTGACAGACGAGGCTAAACTTCATACACAATTTTATAGTTAATATATAGTGCAGAAACTGATATGTAGTATAAAATTCTATGGTTTGAATATGCATGTCCCTCTAAAATTCATGTTGAATCTTATTCTCCAATGCAACAGTATTAGGAGGAAGGTCCTTTAAGCCATGATTAGGCTATGAGGGCTCTGGCCTTATAGATGAGATTAACAACCATATAAGGCTGGAGGGAACTGGTTAGGTTCTGTCCTTCTACATCTTCTGTCATGTGTGGACACAGAATTCATCCTTTTTCATCTCCTTCTGTTAGGAGACAGTCAGGACAGAAGGACTGTATCAATTAGGATACAGTCAGAGGCTCCATCTTGGAAATGGGGATTGCTTTCACCAGACACAGAGTCTGGACATCCCAGATCCTATAACTGTGAGCAATAAATTTATATTGTTTATAAATTACCCAGTTTCAGGTATATTGTTATAAAAGCACAAATGACTAAAACAGAAATTGGTACCAGCACGTGAAGTACTACTATAACAAATACCCAAAAATGTGGAAGTGGCTTTGAAAGTCGGTAATGAGTAGAGTCTGGGGGAGTTTGGAAGTAGGTGCACCCTAGAAAAAGCCTAGATTGCTGTGAATGAAGTGTTAATGATGATTCCAATGAGGACGCAGAAGAAGGGAGCTCAAGAGACAGGCTAACGCTTCTCAGAGATTATCTAAGTGGCTGTGAACTGAATGTTGGTAGAAAGATGGATAGTAAAAGCAATTCTGATGACTTCTCATATGAAATGAGAAAAAAATGCATTGGAAATGGGAAGAAAGCTCTTATTTGTTATAAAGTAAAAAAGAACTTAACTGAATTATGCTCTTGTTTTAATACTTAGTGAAAAGCAGAATTTGCAAGTGGTCCTAGGCTATTTGACAGAAGAAAAATCTAAGCAATGTGTTGAGAGTGTTGCATGGCTTCTCTTGATGTCTTACAGAAAAATCTGAGAAGAGAGAGACAAATTAATTATGCATTTTTTAATCAAAAGGGAAGAAAAACTTTAAAAGTTGGAAAACTCTTAGTCTACCCACGTCAAAACTGAAAAGGCAGTGTATTGTGGAGAGATACCAAGGGTGTGGTCAAGTGACGCTTTCATAAAAAGATTAGCACGGATGCTGTTTGTCAAGACAATGAAAGAATGACCCCAAAGGCATTTTAGAGATCTTCTAGGCTGCTACCCCCATAGCAGGCCCAGAGTTCAGGGCCTGGTGGGAAGAAAGGCTTAAGAGAGAAGTTTAGGGCACTTGGGGAAACTTGAGGTTTGCTACCCAGGGTGGCCTCGAGTTTCTGCTCCATTTATTCTTGTGCAGCACTCCTTGGCCACCCAAGCTGTGGCTCAAGCAGGCCCAGGTGTGGTTCAGACCACTGAACCAGAGGGCACATGTGGTAAATTTTGGCAGGATCCATGTGGTGCTAACTGAACAGATACTCAGAATGCACAGTTTATGGCATGGCTATCTCTATCTAGATTTAAAAGAGTGTCTCAAGTACAGATGGATGCCACAGAGAATCTTTACTAGGGCAATACCTAACAGAGCTGTAGAGTCAGGGCCACTGCAGAGAGCCCCTACTAGGGCAATGACTAGTACAGCCATGGGGAAGCTTTGCCCTGAGACCCCCAACCTATAGGGCCACCAGCATGCAATACTAGCCTACAAAAACCACAGGCATGTTGTGACCCCACCCTCTAACATCTGCAATGTCAAAGAAAAAACACCCAAACTCTGTAAAATAATTTAAAGAGGTTTAATTCTGAGCTGACTATGGGCACCCATGGCCTGGAGAGCCATGCCCAAGAAGCTTTGAGTAAGTGGTTTTACCATGGTTGGGTTACACTTTCGTTTTATCCATTCAGAGGAATGGGAATTACATAGAGTCATAAATTATAATACTGCATAAAATGTGTACATTGGTTTGGCCTGAAAAGGCATGATACTGCAAACTAAGGAATTATAGATTATAGGTGAGTTTAAAGATTTTTTGACTTGTAATTGGTTATAGAAATTAAGCCTTTACTAAAGACTTGGAATGTTTTAAGTTAAGGCATGGAAATCTATTAATCAGAGTCAAGCCACAGGACATATACCAAACATATATACCCAGACTCAAATGATCTATTGACTAAATAGGTGTCCTGCAGGTGTGGTTTCAGCTTTGTCTTCCAGACCTGTTGATGAGTTAACAAAGGACATCTTCAAGAAGAGAAGAGGGTGTGGGGAGGCATGTCCGAACTCCCTTCTCGTGGCCAGCAACTCAGACTTATGGTGTTTCTGGGGTCCCCTTTGTTAAGAAGGGGTCTCTTCAGTTAGCTGGGGGCTTAAGATTTTAATTTTGTTCACAGTAGCATGGGTTGTGCCTAACAAAGCCATGAGTAGGGGCTTCCCAGGGTCTTGGGAAGACCTGGTGTCTTTGAGATCCTGCTCCAGTGTGCTCAAAAGGCAGGACATAGAATCAAAGAAAATTATTTTCAACCTTAAGATTTTAATGTTGTTTGCCTTGTTTGGCTTTAGACTACAGAGGACCTGCTACCTCATTTTTGTTTCCTATTTCTCTCTTTGAGAATTAAAATGTTGACCCTGCACCCTGTCTCATCATAGCACTGGAAGCACATAACAGAATTCATTCCTTTTATCCCAATGCCCCTAAAGTCTTAACTCATTCCAGCATCAACTTTAAAGGCTAAGTCCAAACTCTTTTCCAAGTATAATCTAAATCAGATGTGAATGAGATTCAGGGTATTATCAATCCTGAAGAAAATTCCTCTTCAGTTGTGACTCTGTGAAATCAAAATACATTGACATCTATACATCTACATATGCCAGTCACTGCATCTATAACTGTTTAATTCATTCTTTAACCACTTCTATTAACTCAAAACCACTTACCTAATGCTTAGTAAAAGCTCTACACACACACAGGCACACTCACACACATGTATTTACCTATATTTATATCTATACATACGTAACATGTGTTTAATTTGTATAATAGAAATGGATATGGTAATATTTTGGAACCTCAAGGAAAGAATGGCAATTGACCTTAAGAAATCTTCTCCTGGCCTTAATTTAACTCATAAATTAGGCTGCTCAAAAAAATTTATAGCCTTTAGAGTCAAACAAGCCTGTGTTCAAATCCCTGATCCCCCATTATGTAATCTTGAGTAAATTACTAAATCTCTTTGGACCTTTCTTTATCCGTAAAAATGGAGAAAATATATCCATCCTTTATCCCTAAAGACTAAAGAACATAATGTATGTAACCATGCACACATAATTGACATGTACATTATCTGGAACATAAGAGACAATCAATGAATAATAGAGATTATCACATTGTTATTGTGATAGTAATAATGTGTATTACACATTCAGCTCTCTTGCTGCTAAATCAGAGGTACCTAAGGGCATGGACCTCATCTCTAGTTCTCAGCAACTAGACAGTATTTGTATAATACCTGTTAAATGAATAGATAAAGGAATAATATGAGCCTTAGAGTAATATGTATGTATATATACATGTATATGTATAAGTATATATATATATATATATATATATATATATATATATATATATATATATATACATCTTAGATATCTTTGACTATTCCAAAGGTACTGTGGTATAAAGGTACTAGATATATCCTAGATATCTTTAACCATTCCAAATGTAGTGTGGTATAAAGAAATAAGATTTATACTATAAAGGCATGAATCACTAGGTATTATCCCCTACTATAGTATATAATATCTATTTACACAATGGTACAATGTGCAATGACTAATAACTAAAGTTGTGATCTGGAGTGATGGAATTAGATACACTAATGAAGAAATGCCATAAGCAATATATCACCTTGCACACAGCAAGTACTCTACAAACATCAATCAAATTAAATTGTATTAGACGGAAGAGGAATAGCCTGAATTGAATTGAATTAATCAAATCAAATGAATTTAATAAAATCAAGTTCAGTTCAATTATAATCATTTCATATATCTGATAGATTGTGTGTTCCTTAAGGTCAGGGACTTCATCTGTTTTCTTCTATCTCAGCATCTAGCACAGGGTAGACTTTAAATAGATATGAACGGGAGAATGAGTGAATTGGCAGTCAGATAGGTAGTCATCCTCTCAACATGGCAGTCTAGATGGCCTGCAAAAGGAATGTCCCAAGAAGAAATCCAAGGATTCAGAAAACCTTCCCAAGAAAAGAATTGATTCTGTTAATCCATGAAGGAAAGACAAGATACAGCCTGAACCCAAGAGTTTGTGTACCATCTCCACTGATGAACATGAAGAAAGCTTCAAATGAAGGAAAGGGAGGAGTTTGCTGTTCCATGATTATTGCCTTCCTTGAAACAATTAGGAAGCTGCTGTTCTGCTTTCTGGGCTGTATAGTTGTCATATAACAAATAATTTCCCACTTTTGAAAGGTATAAGACTTGATAATGGTTGTGCAACATCTAGATGCTTTGCCAAGGGAAGAAACTAAACTCTTGGGAAGTCCCAGTTTCTACCCTGATAAGCCTTCCAGGGCCAGGCTACCCATTTGGCCCTTCAAGGTGCTACAGTGGGTGGCTATATGTTATACCACAGTCAGACACCAACCCCAATGGCTGGTGAGTGGTCAGTTTCTCTGCGGTTCTCCCATGCAGGAAAGGAAAATGCTGATTCTCCCTTCAGACAGAACCAGCAGTCTCCAGCTCAGCCACAGAGTCAGAGAGAACTTGAGAACTATTTTATTTTCAGGGCAGAACCAAACCTTAACATCATTGTGGATGAATTACAGACTCATAGAACTTCAAGACCAAATGGAACATCAGACATAATCTAACTGAACTCCTTCATGGTAGAGATGTTCGGGGGTGGGAGAGGCCCAGCAAGGTGCAGGGAGTTGCCTGAGGCCACATAGATGGTCAAAATAGAACCAGAGACAAGACTCACGTCTCCCCACCAGTAAGCCAGTGGCTCTCCAGGTCCATCCTGCCAAAGAGATTCATGACCACTCAGCTTTATCTAATTCTGACCATCAAAGACAGAGAGTATCTGGGCAATTTGATAATGAATTAATTTAGTGAAGGTGAGATAAAAAAATGCCTATAAAAGGAAAAATGGAGGCTTGTATAATGCTGACACTCTACTCATAGAAATACCTTCTTTGGGGCTCCAATATTTATAATTCCCTCTTTGATTTGAGAATTGGAATGCACACTCTGGAACAAGGACAGTTTTCTCTGACCAGGGCCATAAAAGAGGTCAGGAGTTAGGGAAATTGCAGAGTTTGAGTGGGACATCCTTGGTTCCTGAAACTGGGACCCTTCTACCTCCCAAACTTCTCCTTCTTCTGTTCTACCAAATCTTCCAATTTAGTCTAAGATTTTTCATTCTCCCTAAAGTGTAAACGGCTGACACAAAAATAGCCACTTCTAGAGGCATTTGCAGTTAAAGTGATGAAGTTGTGATTATTGACCTATTACATTGGGAACATCAGAGTCAGAGAGAAGACAGAGTGTGAAAAGAAGAGCTGTCCTCGCAACAAAGAATTATCTGGCCCAAAATGTCAATAATGCAACCTAGCTCTGCGTTGAAGCAAGTTGCACAAACTTTTAGCATGACTGTTCAGGAGAGCCCCCTGAAAGTGACACACCATCTACATAGCTTTGCACCTCTGCCTTTTTCCAAAAAGGGAGGGATAGGACCCAACCATGCTCACAACCAATCTCAGTCTCCCATCACAGGCACTATTAGCCTTCCTGCCCCTGTATGTTTGCATACTGCCTGCTACCCACTTTCTCCTAACATCCTGGGAGTAGGTGGCAGTATTATTATACATACCCCACAGACCAGGAAACAAAGAAAAGGGCAATTTACCAAGGTTTTGAAGAAAAAAAGAGAAAGAGGCAGAATTCCAACCCAGATCAGTCCTACCTCTGGTAACTAAGCTCTTCTCATTACCTCATTCTTCAGACAAGAGTCTGGATTCCAAAATTGATTTTTTAGGAAAATGTTCAAGAGCAAAGGAGCAAGCAGTACTGGTGCCATCCAGTGCCATTTGTGGAGAATAGGAATACTGAGGTCACATTGCAAGACTAGACATTTCTACCTAAGCTGAGTATGATAGGTAGAATAATGAAACCCCCAAGGAGGTCTGTGTCTTAACCCCTCAAACCTATGAATGTGTCACTTCTCAAGGTAAAAGAGATTTTTTAGCTGTGATTACATTAAAGACCTTGAGATGAGAAGACCACCCTGGATTATTCAGGCGGGTCCAGCATAATTACAAGGGCTCTTGTAAGAGGGAGGGAGAAGAGTAAAGTCAGAGGAGACATGAACATGGAAGCAGAGGATGGGCCAGAAGCCAATGAGTACAGACTCTTGAAGCTGAAAGAAAAAAAAAGTTTCTCCCCACAGCATCAAAAGGAGCACAGTTCAGGAGACAACTTGCTATTAGCTCAGTGGAATTATTTCCAACTTACAACATCCAGTACTATAAAGATAATAAATTTGTGCTGTTTTAATAATTTGTTATGGCAGCAATGGGAAACTAATATACTAGGGTTGCTAATAAAATATAGGACTCTCAGTTACACTTGAATTTCAGATAAAAGTCAAATGATTTTCTAGTGTAAGTACATTCCGTGCAATATTCGTGTGTCCTGTACTTTCATTTGGTAAAGCTGGTGGCTCTAAGCACTTCCCCATAGCCCATTCAGCCCGAGTTCCCACAGCCCTCTTCCCTCTCAACTCAGTCATAGTGGTATCTTTACACCTGCTACTCTGAGGTTAGTCTATGACTCAACAGAGTAAAATTGCTAAGGCCTCAGATAAATAGCTCTGAGGGAAAGTTATTATTCTATATCATTGCCTATCAATTATTTATAGTTATAATGCAGTGCCATTTGTAATGGGTAATATGTTTTTCTATTGTGTCATAATATCATCCAACTCATCAGAACGACCATTGGGGAGATGGATTGGCTTGGTGCAAATAGCAAATAACAGTGCCTTTTTTTTAACAAGCTGTATGCATTTTGAACCTGGAAATCACTGCTGTTTTAGATAAAAGAAAATTCTTCATTGAATTCAAAGGAAAGGATAGAATACACCTTTTCTGGCAAAAATTGATTTCCTAAGGAGGGAAGGAAATAGCAAGGCCAGTGTGCCTATGGTACATAAAGTAGGGAGGCTCTCTATGTTGGGAGCTGCCCCTGCACTAGGGGAATTTAATAATAATGAGTGCTTCCTTGCATTTTGTACCCTGGGAGACTCACTTGACTCATTCTAGTCTCGGTGTGCTAAGAAGACTCACATCAAGCCATCAACAAAAGCCGGAGCTAATCTGGCCTTTTTACATGGCCTGTGAAAAACTGAGACCCCAAAATATATGGATAGACTGAGACACACTTAGCTGAGTGACCACTGTGGATCACTCAGATGCTGGTTGCTACTCCAGCATCTTTTGCATAATCTGGTAACCCCAGTAGATTGCACCAAGGGCCTAGAGGTTTGCACTTCACTTCCAGCTCTAGGACCAGGTCTTGTCTTGACTAAATTAAGCAAATCAGCATAATTCCATATCCCTGGCCTCAGTGACTGGGCACTTAACTCAGGCCTAAGATAGCTGTTGTGCCCCTCGTCATGGCAGTTAGCCCCTTGACACATGCATGGGGCATAGTGAAGCGCATGACTTTTGATCCATGGATAAAGAAAATAATATCTCTTTCCTTTAGAAGGTGTGAAACACAAATGAAGGGGCTGGAACTGCTCTAGTCAATTTATTGCCATGAGGAAAGCCAGAATGAAAATGAAGTAATCATTTGAAGTAATGTGTAAGGGCAAAGGTAAGAGAATCATAACAGGAAGACAGAATCTTCATCAGCTCTCACCTAAAGGGTCCACTACCTTGGAACTTTTCTGTTGCATGCATCAATAACTCAGATTAATATTTAACCAGCTTCAATTAGAATATTCTGTTACCTACCCTATAAGGGGCTAATGCACATTTGAAATGTGAATAATGTGACCAAGAAATTGACATTTCAATTTTATTAATTATATTTAATTTATAATCTAATTCTGTTTATATGTGGCTATCATATTGAACAGTGCAGTTCTACACCTTATTTCTTTTATTTCAGCTATTGCCTCCTCCTGGAACCCTCTCCAGATCCTATCTGTCCTCCGGAGTTGATTGGACTCACCTATTCTGTGACCCCATAGCAATTGAGCATGCCTCTAATATTGTGGTTGACTCTTAGAACAATTTTATTTTACCATGCCTTGTTCCTCCCTTGGCTCGAGATTTTTGAAGCCAAGGTCTGTCCTTCCTATGTCCTAAGCACTAAGCAGATATATTGCATGTGGCAACTGTGGAACTAGATGAGGTTCTGTGTGCCCCACATGCATATTGGATGTGCAAAGTCTTTGTAGCTTATAAGAGTGTAAGACAAGAAAGTGCAGGGAAAACTCTTGAAGGAATTGGCTTGGGTGAATATTTTATGAGGAGGATCCCCCGGGCAATTGAAGCAGCATCAAAAATACACTACTGGGACCTGATTAAACTAAAAAACTTCTGCACAGCCAAGAACACAGTAAGTAAAAGCAGACAGCCCTCAGAATTGGAGAAGATACTTGCAGGTTATGTCTCCAACAAAGGTTTAACAACCAGAATACACAGAGAACTCAAATGTATTAGCAAGAAAAGAACAAGTGATCCCATCTCAGAGTGGGCAA
>CAUYON010211458.1:0-13885 GCA_963573935.1 Arctocebus calabarensis
TTTTGGAAGGAAGTACAGAGAACTCTCAAAGAACTCAAGCTAGACCTCCCATTTGATCCTGCAATCCCATTACTGGGCATCTACTCAGAAGGAAAAAAATCCTTTTATCATAAGGACACTTGCACTAGACTGTTTATTGCACTCAATTTACAATCGCCAAAATGTGGAAATAGCCGAAATCCCCACCAACCCAGGAATGGATTATCAAACTGTGGTATATGTACACTATGGAATATTATTCAGCCATTTAAAAAATGGAGACTTTACAATCTTTGTATTAACCTGGATGGAAGTGGAACACATTATTCTTAGTAAAGCATCACAAGAATGGAGAAGCATGAATCCCATGTACTCTACTTTGACATGAGGACAATTAATGAACATTAATGACACGGTAGGGGTGAGGGAAGGAGATAGAAGAGAAAGAATGAGGGAGGAGTGGGGAAAGGAAGAACAGAGAGAGGGAAGGAGCAAGGGGGGTGGGGTCTTGATGTGGGTGCCACACCTTTGGGGGGCAAAACATGATTGTAAGCGGGACATTACCTAACAAATGCAATCAGTGTAACCTGGTTTCTTGTACCCTAAATGAATCCCCTACAAAAAAAAAATCATTTTTAAAATTATAAAAAGAAAAATTAAGAAAAGAAAATTAAAACAAGGTAACCTTTCACTGATCAATTTATTTTTTTTCAAGTGTTATTTTCAATTCTGGAAAAGACAGGATTTGTTATAAAAACATATTTCAAACTCTTATAAATTCAACATTGCTTCTAACAAAAAATATAATCATAAATTAGAAATGTAGTTAGATATATGCCAAATATGAATCTTTCCATTACCATTTTTTAAACAAGAAATTGAGTATTTAAAAAAATAAAGAACTAAATTCTGCTAATGGAAACATAGTCAGTAAAATATGATAGATTCAAATGACAGATAACTATGTAGCCATTTGAAATTATATTTTCAGGGATAGTTTTATGACATGAGAATACTTGTAATAGAATGTTAAATGCACAAATTGAATTGCCCAATTTGAAATATAGTGATTTCTCAAGACAGTGATATTGGCTTTAATGTTTACTCTCTCCATCTCTCTGGATTTCTTAGGTTTTCAAAATTTATCATATATCACTTTTGTAATAAAAATTTAAAAACTGGCTCAGTGCCCGTAGCACAGTGGTTATGGGGCCAGCCACATACACCAAGGCTGGTGGGTTTGAGCCTGGCCCTGACCTGCTAAACAACAATGACAAATGTGACCAAAACATAGCCAGACATTATGGCAGGCGCCTCTAGTCCTAGCTCTTTGGGAGGCTGAGGCAAGAGAATCGCTTGAGCCCAAGAGTTTGAGGTTGCTGTGAACTGTGACACCACGGCACTTTACCCAGGGTGACATAGTAAGACTCTGTCTCAAAAAATAAAAAAATAAAACTCAAGAAGTGGTGACATAGATCACATCTTTTATTGGCAGGAGATTCAGTCCTGATGCCAGCATCCCAGTTCTAAACCTTAGCCTCAAGAAGCCTTGCACATTTCTGCTCGGTCTTTCTTGAAATCTTGCCACCACCATGACTAACAGGCTGGACTTACCTGTGCGGCAATTAGTGACCCCATGACAAAAAGTCCCTTCGTCCCAGCTGTGGGCAACCTATAGCCTGCTGACCCTCCATACACAAAGGAGAATGCAGCAAAGACCTGCAGAGCTGCTGCTTAGTCCACAGCTAACCCCAGACAAGACCAGAAAAGCAATAATAAATTTTGACTATTAGTAAACCTCTGAGTTTGGGGATAGTTTGTTATACATTAATAGCTAGCTGACAGGGAGTTTATTACCAGCCTGTCATAATAGTATGCTCTGTGCTGATCTAAAGTCATCTTAGAGTTGTTTTTCTTTTTTTATTTATTCTTGAAGGTGTTTCCTTAAGTCACACATTCATATCCTCCCTCCCTCCCTCCCTTCCTTCCTTCTTTCCTTCCTTCCTTCTTTCCTTCCTTCCTTCCTTCCTTCCTTCCTTCCTTCCTTCCTTCCTTCCTTCCTTCCTTCACCTTCCCTTGTCCAGGGGCAAGTGTAGTTTATACAGCCAAGGGCCAGGATCTTTTATGTTATCTGTCTTCAGTAGAAACAGTGGACAGAGCACACAGCCTTCACAGTCAGAAGTTCTAGGTTTAATCCTGGTTCTGACACTGACCCACAGTACATCTTGAGACAATTCCTTTGACCCATATGAGCCTTGGATCTGTATCTGTAAGATGAAGATAATGACGCAAACCCAGGACCCCCGTGTAACACCATGCTGGTTGTCTATGGCACCATCCCACATGTCACCAGCTGCTGTTCTCCAGTATATAACCTGCATGGCTGGACACCACAGCCATATGTTGTTTGGGGTAAACATGAATCTTGTATGTAGTAGGTACTTAATAAAGATTAATTGTTTTTCTTCTATTTCCCAACTTACAGTCATAATATTAAAACCTGGAATCCAAAAATTGGCTAATTTAGGCCATAGAGCAAATCTGGCCCAGAGTCTGTTTTTGTAAATAAAATGTTATTGGAAAACAGCCACACTCATGTCTCTGGCTGCTTCTGCTCCTCCATTGGCAAGGAGGAGCAGTGAGTTATAAACAGTCCAAAATATTTATGATCTGGCCCTTTACTGACAAAGTTTTCAGAACAAGCTCTAATGTCCTGTATGTTTAATTTTTATGGCATTTAAGAATCACCTAGAAAGTTTCTTTAAAAATTCAGATTCTCGAGCCTCACCTACCAGATTCTTGATTTGGTAGAGCTGGATGAGGACTCAGAATCTGCATTTACAAAGAGGGCCCAAGTAATGCTGGCATTGCCAGTTTAGGGACCACACTTTAAATAGATGCTCTAACCACCTGATATGATGTAATTGTATTGAATCCCCATTTTGCAAATGGCAAGGTCTTAATCAATTGAAAACCCATGCAAACACGCCAAGCCCACTTTACGAAGCTCAAAATTGTGCTCTAGGAATTAGCTAATTAGCAATGGCTAACCATTTTTATCCCAATGTGCCTTAAGGAGAACTCATGTTTATTCACAGGAGGAAAATGTTATAATAATTTAGGTCAAGGACAGCAATCACCAGCCAAAATCAGAAACCAAACCACAAAAACAAAATAAAGAATATATCTTGGCCTTTAATTACTAGCCTGTGTATAAAATGAAAAATCCATCTCAAGATTTTCTTAAATTAGAAAGCTTTACTCTTCCTAATTATGCCATTTGTCCAATTTGCTCTAAAATATCTAATAGTGGTGTACTCGGTGACAACCATATACTCCATGGCTCAAAATAATTTATATTTTCCCCACTAATAACAGATCACAGATGCTCTCTTGACAGTCTTAAAGATTTCAGACTGATTACTAACAAAGAAGCTTACTTAAGATATACGAGGTCAGATCTGTTGTGATCCAACTAATGATATTTGAAAATCATTCTACAATGAGCTTTTATAAATTATTATAATTAAGCTGGTTGTTATGAGCTTGCCCTTCCTTGGTCCCTAATTTAATTTCCTTCAATGATTTCTTTCTTCTCCCCATCTTTCTACTTCAATGCTTAAAATAAAAAGAGCAAATCACTTCCTTTTAAAGTTGCATAATGTACCCTCATTTTATCTTTGTCATTTAAATCACACTGCTTTTATTAGTAGAAAAATGACCTGAATATTATTTTGAGTCTATTTTAAATATGGAATAAGCCTCAGAGAGCAGGAGACTCTTAAAAAGCTGAGAGAGAGTTCAAGGTCCTCTTTGTGTCCAGCCCAAAGACAGAACGTTAAGAGTCAATGCTAGCTTCTGAAATGTGTGGGGCCTTAGAGGGGAGTTCTGGAACAGAAAACCCACACACTCCAGGTGCAGATTCGAAGATTTATGAACTGTTACAACTAAACACACACCCACACACTCTGAAGGAATTGCCTCTAGATCTTATAATGTGTTCCAAAAATAAATCCCGCATGCCAACTGAGGTATTAAGAGTAAAGAAGATGAGTTTTGGGTAGTGAATAATCAGATTTATATCCAACTTCTACCTTCCTCCTTTGTTTTCTTCTCCCTCCTTTTTCCCTTTATTTTTTCCTTCCCTCTGTGACAGTTGATCATATGAATTGGGTCATTCTTGTCAGACTCAGCTAAAACAGAGTAAGAAGCTAGAGAGAAAAAGTTCTCAGGGCACATAATATTGCTCCAAGAATCGGAGTCTCAGCAAGCCTGGCTGATGAAACTCCCTCTGTAACCTGAGCCAGTTTTACTGAATGGCGGTTAAAACAACCTGCTGCAACTGTCAAACTAGTTTTACCCAGCCACTGCTATCACTTACCAATCAGAGCTTGTCAGCACCCCCAAAACTTTACTTTTGCCAATGAACTTTCTTAAGGAACAATAGGTAACATTTCTTCATTTTATAAAACCTCCAACCTCCTTTTTCTTTTTCGAAAATACAGAACACCACCAGGTCTGCATTTATCCCAGAATTGCAATTCTTTCCTCCGAAAAAAACATTACTTGTAGAGATTTATCTTTAGAGATTCATCTTTACAGATTTCACTTTGACTTTGACTCTTCTTGTCTTCCTCCTCTCCTCCCCTCCTTCCCACCCTCCCTCCCTCCACCGTCTTCCCTCTATTTCATCCTACCTTCTTCCCTTCCTCCCTCCCTCCCTTCCTTCCTTTTCCCTTCCTTGTGGCTATAATTTCTTGAGTAGTTTTCCTAATTTATCACAGTTATGACTTTTCTGCTTATAAAACAGAGATTGGAAAATTCCTACCACATAGGTTTCATAAGGCCTGTTAGGATCACGGTTTGACTAAAACAATTATCTTTAATTCTTTTTTTCTTTCTGTTTTTCTGCATTTTTCAAATTTTCTATAAGGCAAAAGGATTTCTAGAATAAATTTGAGAAATAGCATGATAGATAGCATGATATTTAGGAACATAGATTTTTTTTCAGTGTACCTATGTTCAAATGTTGCTCAAATGATTACTAGTTGTGTGACATTAGGTAAACTTAGTAATCTCTCTATGCCTATTATGCCTAACTTCTCAGGGCATAACATGGAAATCAAATAAGTATCCTACCTCGTTATATTTTTTTGAGGATTAAATTTATTAAACTTCATGAAAAACTTAGGCTGAATAAGTATTATCATTGCAATTATTATCACTTTGATGATTATAAAATAGGATGTTATTCATTTAATCTCTCTGTCTTTAACATCTGTGAGGATTCCAGTGTATGTGCCCCCAAAATTCATTTGTGGAAATCCTAATTTCATAAGTGATAGTATTACAAAGTCAGGATACTGGGGAGGCGAGTAGATCTTGAGAATGGAACCTTCTCAGTGGGATTAGTGTCCTTATTTTATAACCCTAAGTAAGTTCACTCACCTCTTCTGCCACCTGAGGACACACAAGTGGACCTGGAAGAGCTTCCTCAGTAGAACCGACCATGCAGGCACCTGGTCTTGGACTTCACAGCCTCCAGAAGTGTGAGAAAATTACTTTCTGCTGTTCACAATCTATTCAATTTTTAGTCTTTTGTTATAGCAGTCAAAGGGACTGAAATAGCATCTATCTTACCATAGTACAGAACCCAATTCTTATTGACCACGATATCTATATCCACCCTAGACATTTACATTGCTATTCTTTTCATAATGTAAATAGGGTCTGGTTTGATAGATAGTCCTGCTTTTTGGAATCACCTCCTAAATAAATATTTGCCCTTGAATCTTTGTCTCTGGGTCTGTCTGCTTGTGGAAGATCTCAGACTAAGATGTAAATTTAATGTTGAGAATGTTAAATGGAAGGAAGCTGGATAAATCTAAAATTCACAGCAGACTTCCTAGGAAGTAGAAGAGAGTTCGGTGGATTAAAACAAGTATTACATAACTCTGAAAATCAGAATTCGAAAGCAGGAATGGGCTTGTTCACTAGATTCCTGTGTGCAGGGAAGGGCAGGCTGATGTCCATCTTGATCTTACTAGTGATTTGGTGAGCCAGCCAAATCACTAGTAAGATCCAAGCCACCAAGATTGCAGTGATGGGAAATATCATCAAGACTTTTCTTGGAGTACACTTGATACTATTTTCCAATCTAAAAAAAAACATAAGCAGGGGATATGAATAGGAAATTCACAAAAGCAGAATAAAATGAGTTAATCTGTAGAGGTTATGAGAAAGGCATAAATTTATCACAAATTTGAAATCGTTCAAAAACAAATGCCCAATTCTTTTTCTATCAGTATTGTAAATAACAAAATAAGACTGACTTTCCTACTGACAACAATGTAAAATGCAAGCTAAAATATAAATAATATACGTATTCTTTTGACACAGAGGCTTGCTCTGTTATCCTGGGTAGACTGCCATGGAGTCATAGCTCACAACAGCCTCAAACTCTCGGACTCAAATGATATTCACTCTTGAGATCAAGGGATCCTCTCACCTTAGCGTCCTGAATAGCTGGGACTACAGCCACTGCCAAGATGCATGGCTAGTTTTTCTATTTTTTTGTTGAGACAGGATCTCACATGTAATCTGTCCTAAGCTCAAGCAATGCACCCCCCTGCGCCTCCCAGAGTGCTAGAACTACAGGCATGAGCCACCACGCCTGGCCTATAAGTAATATGAGTGCAAAGGAAAGTATGGACTTTTCACTGATTGAAATTAGGAAAACAGACAGGCCAGCAAAGTCAAAGGTAACTTCAATCTAAGGATATTTACCAGGTACCAGGGACCTTGAGACATGATGGCTTTCCAAGTCCAGTTGGGGAATAGGATTGGCTAGAATCTGAGGACAAAGCCGGAGCTCACCCTCTTACAATGAGGTCCACAAAGGGCTGTTCTCAGAGTAAAGATAAATGGAAACAAAACAAAACAAAACTATCTCTGCTGTCTGTGCTCTTCAAACCCTCAGGGTCTCACACTGCGTGAGTCAGTCGATCCTTTCAGACCTTAGCACTGAGTGGAAAAAAAAAAAAAAATATATATATATATATATATATAATATATATCTGTGTGAGAGATTACAAAGTCATATTATTTTCATAGGTTTGTAATCCAATTCATATTACCTTGCCTGTCTGATCTGAAAAACCACAATCTGAGAATTCACCTTTAAGTTGTATTTTTAGGGTAAGATTAGCTTTAATAAATAAACCCTGACATATCAGCGGCTAAGCCCAGCTCACATTTATTTGTTGCTTATTCTACATTCAATGCCACAGGTTGGGGACTGGCGGTGAGGAGCGCTCTGAGGACCTCCGTCTTCATTACATGTCCCATAGGGCTTCCCTGAGCGTCACATCTTCTTGTTAGTCAGAGGAAGAGGGGCTGTGTAGGAATGTTCAGGGGTGATGTTATAGAGCATGAAAAATAGCCCCCAGTGGTTGTGATAGGACAAGCTGGCTACTCGGGGGCTGAGGCAGGAGGCTTCTTTGAGCCCAGGAACTTGCCGCTGCAGTGAGCTGTGATCGTGCCACTGCATTCCTGTCTGGGCAATAAAGTGAGACCTGTCTCTAAAAATAAAAAAAGATCAACAAAAAATGCCCTCCAGTGATTCAGGTCTCCCATTCTACTCTTGCAATGTAACTGTGAATAGGTGGAAGCTACTTTGCCACTCACTGACTCTGGCTTGGATTTATGCCTGTTCTTAAAAAGCTCTGCCCTGAAGAGAAACTAATAGGCATTAGCCAACAGAATGTAGTAGAAGTAAAATTACAGAAATATAAGCTCAAGACTTAAGTGGACTGGCAGCAGCTACATTTTCCCTGTTGGGGCCCAACTGTCATATTATAAGAAGAGGAGGCAAACCAGCTGGAGAAAGAAGCCATGCTGAGGTCATGGGAGATGGGACATCACAGGGAGAGGCCACGAAGAGGAGCATATTGGAGCCCCAGCTCTCAGAGAGCACCAAAGCCCCCATACATGGAAGAGACCATGCTGGGCTTTCCAGCCCAAGGTGATTGCAGCTTAACATAGGACCATGACAGAGCCCAGGTCAACACAGCAAAGTACTGCCCAGCCAATTAGCTATTGAAATAAATAATAACATGGTTGCTGCTTTAAGGTACTAGAGGTTGGAGGTTGTTTGCGACAGAGCATTAGGTAACTGAAATGGATGTTCATTCAGAGGTGAGGTTTTTATGGGCTGGGGTTGGAAGTGAGCGAGCCCTCCATCCATATTCTATTAGCCAGACCCATAGCACAAGGCCATACTCAGCTCCCAGGGAGGCGGGAAATGCAGCCTAGCCACACATCCAGGAAGAAGAGGGGAGTGTTTTGTTGGACAGCTAACCGGTTTCTACCAAATGCTCCCTGTTCGATAGTTCCTATGCACTCAAAATAAGCAGAATCAGATAGCATCTGAAGGAATTTACCTTTCCCCCAGATTTCAAAGAATTAGCTCCAAATAAAGAAGAAAAAGGGAGACTTTAAAGTATAACTATTACAACTATTTCAAAAGAGCACAGAAGAATATTCTTCCCCCAAAATTCAAAATCAGGCTATTCCTATAAATATGATGTATCAATCCTGACTCAAAAGTAATAGGAAATCTGAGTGGCTTTATAACCATTAAAGACAGGAATCAGTACTTTAAAGCTTCTCCACAACGAAATCTCAGATCTTAACAGACTTACAGGCAAGTTCTAACACACATAAAAGGAAATGATAATTTCGATATTACTCATATTCTTCTAGAGAACTGCAAAAGAAAGAACATTGCCCAATATTTTATAAAACTAATGAAATCATGACTTAAGCACTGAACAAAAAGAACCAGGGAATGGAAATTTACAGAAAATTCTCAGTCATGAACACGAGCATATAAATCTGAAAGAAAATTTTAGCAAGCTGAATTGAGTAGAGTATAAAAAGAATACATTATACATCACAATTAAGCTGGATTTATCCCAGGAATGTGAGATTGGTTTTTAAAAAGTTACATATGTATATAAATATGCATTTTTATATAAAAATTGTACTAATGAAATTCACTATATTAACAGATTAAAAGAGTCCAGTTTCAGTCTGACATATATGGAGCGTGGAAGTTACCACTCATCTTAATAACATGTAAAAAGCTAAACAAACTAAAAATCAATAGCTCTTTGACTTAAGTCCATCAGAGAGTTGAGGTCACAGGGCAAACTGCTATCTTAAAAGTTGGAGATGATGAACATATTTCAGATTGTATATGAAATCAGCACATTGTACCCCATGATTACATTAATGTACACAGCTATGATTTAACTTTTTTAAAAAGTTGGAGAGATTCACAGATAGACACAGGAAATCCAAACTTACTGAAACAGACATGTACAAGTGAAAACCAAAGCAAGAAGTAATACCGGGTTAAGAAAACTTGAACTGTAAGTGATGAATTGCTGGCATCTCAGTGTAGACATGTCTGAGAGTTAAAAATTTCAAGGGAGTCTAGTCTTAGAGGGTGTACACCTTTGTGGGGTTTTTTGTTTGTTTTGGTTTTGGTTTTTTTGAGACAGAACTGTGCTGCTCAGGCTTGAGAACTGTGATGTCAGCCTAGCTCACAGCAACCCCAAACTCCTGGGTTCAAGAGGTCCTCCTGCCTCCAATTCCCAAGCAGCTGGGACTACAGGTGCCCGCCACAGCACCCAGATAATTTTTTTCCATTTTTAGTAGACATGGTGTCTTGCTTTTGCGTAGGCTGGTCTTGAACTCCCGAGCCCCCGGGATCCTCCTGCCTCAGCCTCCCAGAGTGCAGGGATTAAAGGTGTGAACCTCTGTGCCCAGCCAGGTGCACACATTTTTGAGAGTTTTGCCTCCAAGAGATCTACTAGGTTCTCATAGAGAAAGTTGGAGAAAAGTGCCTTCTGCTTCCACTAGGGAGATAATAGAAACAGCCACTTTGAAACATAAGAGAATTCTGTTCTTTCTTTCTTTATTTATTTTATGTTTTTGAGACATAGAGTCTCAAGTTGTCACCCTGGGTAGAGTCCTGTGGCGTTATAGCTCACAGCAACCTCCAACTCAGGCTCAAGCAATCCTCTTGCCTCAGTTTTTCTATTTTTAGTAGAGACAGGGTCTTGCTTTTGCTCAGGCTGGTCTTGAACTTGTGAACTCAAGCTATCTACCTGCCTTGGCCTCCCAGAGCGCTAGGATTAATAGTGTGAGCCACCGTGTCCTGCCAGAAGTCTGTTATTCAAAAGGCCTGCCCTCAAGAGAAACTATTTTACTAGAGCCTATTAGGGTTTTATCAGAGCCCAACTTACCTAAGGGAGGGGAAAAAACCCAACTCCAGTCCCCTCTAGACATTCTGTCCCTCCTACCTGAGGAAGAACTGAGAAGCAGGCAGTGCCTGTGGCTCAGTACGTAAGGCGCCAGCCTCGTATGCCGAGGGTGACAGGTTCAAACCCAGCCCCGGCTATACTGCAACAAAAAACAGCTGGGCATTCTGGTAGGTGCCTATAGTCCCAGCTACTTGGGAGACTTAAAGCAAGAGAATCGCGTAGGCCCAAGAGTTTGAGGTTGCTATGAGCTATGACACCTTGGCGCTCTACCAAGGGTGACATAATGAAACTCTGTCTCAACCAAAAAATATATATATAATAAATAAATAAGTAAAAATAGAACAATACAAATATAGAAACCCCACATCTTGACCCCACCATATGTACATGTTCGATAAGAACTATGTATAAAGGCATATGTCTATTAAATTATCATTAGTTCCACTAAGTAACTGTATTATCTTTATACTTAATTACCAAAAGCAATTGTTTGTTGCTCAGTGAAAACTTGAATTAAAGACATTAATTAGAGTAACACTGTACTTTTTCTTTTTGTACTTTTTTCTTAAATAATTGCCTTTTCCCCCAAACTTCAATTATGCAGGATCCTGCTATCCTAATAGAATTACTGTTAGCTTTTCACATATTCTTTTGTCATTGCTCACCTCCACATATGCTTTAAAAAGTCATAAGCTAGTCCTGGGAGCAGCTCACACCTACAATCCTAGCACTCTGGGAGGCTGAGGTGGGAGGATCCCTTGAGCTCAGGAGTTCGAGATGAGCCTGAGCAGGAGCAAGACCCTATCTCTACTAAAAATGGAAGAAAAAAAATTAGCTGAGCATCGTGGTGGGCACCAGTAGCTCAGTGGCTAGGGTACCAGCCATGAACACCAGAGCTGGTGAGAGTTTGAGGTTGCTGTGGCACTCTACCCAGGGTAACAGCTTGAGACTCTGTCTCAAAAAAAAAAACAGAGGCTGAGGCAAAAGGATTGCTTGAACCCAGGCCTTTTAGATTGCTGTGAACTAGGCTGACACCATAGCACTCTAGTATGAGAATAGAGTGAGACTTCTGTCTCAAAACAAAAGTTACAAGAATAGTTTTTATCTTTGGGGGGATTTTTATTTTGTTTTGTTTTCATACTTGGTGGTCTCACTATGTTGCCCAGCTGACCTTGATCTCAAGCTCAAGGGATGTGTCACTATACTTGACTTATCCTGTTTGTTAAAGGCTAAGTATTTATAGCCATCTTATTTGTTCTTTTTTATCTGTAATATCAGAAATACGTTCCTTTTTCTTATTTGAGACAGAGTCTCAGATACAGTGCTGTGCGCACGGCAACCTTAAAATCTTGGGCTCAAGCGATACTGTTGCCTCAGTCTCTTGAGTAGCTGAGACTACAGGCAATTGCCACAAAGCATGGCTTTTTTAGAGACAGGGTCTCGCTTTTGCTCAGGCTGGCCACCTACCTCAGCCTCCTAGAGTGCTATGGTGTGATTACAGGTGTGAGCCACCATACCCACCTGGCAGTTTCTTATTTTTAATAGCTATACTATCATTCCCTCAAATGAACATCCTTAACGTTGAGCATTTGTTTAAGGTGTTTCTATTTTTCACTATTAAGAAATAATAAATGGCCTCGGCGCCTGTGGCTCAATGGGCTAAGGCGCCAGCCATGTACACCTGAACTGGCAGGTTCGAATCCAGCCCGGCCCGCCAAACAACGACGGCTGCAACCAAAAAATGGCCGGGCGTTGTGGCGGGCACCTGTAGTCCCAGCTACTTGGAAGGCAAAGGCAGGAGACTCGCTTGAGCTCAGGAATTGGAGGTTGCTGTGAGCTGCGATGTCGTAGCACTCTATCCAGGGTGACAGCTTGAGGCTCTGTCTCAAAAAACAAAAAAAAAGAAATAATAAATGGAGAAACTGTGTGTGATTATACTGCTTTCCATGTTTTGGATTTTTTTGTTTAAGATAAATCCCCAATATGTCCACATAAGATAAAAAATTAATTCAACATGGGGGGAGGGTGAACCAGGAAAGGGAAGAAGGGAGGAGGGAGGGAGATGGGTGTACTCCCACTTAATAAGCATGATGTAAATGTATATGGCACACCTCCTGGGTGTGGGACACAAGAGGGACTCTACCTAACAAATGCCAATATTGTAACCTAGTTGTTTGTACTCACATTAATCTGAAAAAAAAAATTTTTTTTTAAAAGATAAATCCCTAATAGTAAATCATGCATCAAAGTTTATGAACATTTTAATAGTTTCTGGCTTACATATAGCTATATTCCTTTTTGTGTGTATGTGTTTGTTTTTGAGACAGAGTCTCACTATGTCACCCCAGGTAGAGTGCTGTGGTGTCACAGCTGACAGCAACCTCAAACTCTTGGGCTTCAGCAATTCTCTTGCCTCAGTCTCCCAAGTAGCTGGGACTACAGGTGCCTGCCACAATGCCTGGGTTTTTTTTGGTTGCAGTTGTCATTGTTTAGCTGGCCCAGGCTGGGTTCGAACCCATCAGCCTTGGTGTATGTGACTGATGCCATAACCATTGTGCTATGGACGCCGAGCCTGTATAGCTATATTCCTTTCCAAAATTTTACTTTATGCAAGAGAAGGAGATCAAAGGAATCCAAATGGGGGCAGAGGAGGTCAAACTCTCACTCTTTGCAGATGACATGATCTTTTACCTGGAAACCCCAGGGACTCAACTACAAAACTCTTAGAAGTGATCAAGGAATATAGCAGAGTCTCAAGATACAAAATCAATACCCACAAATCAGTAGCCTTCATATATGCCAACAATTATCAAGCCAAGAACAAAATCAAAGACTCTGTTCTTTTTACAATAGCACCGAATACCTGTGAATACATCTAATAAGATAACAAAGATCTCTATAAAGATAATTAGAAAACTTTGAGAAAAGAAATAGAAGATGTCAACAAATGGAAGAACTTACCATGCTCACAGCTGGGAAGAATCAACATTGTTAAAATTTCCCTGCTATAGCATTCTGTAGATTTAATGCAATTCCCATCAAAGTACCAATGTCATAACTTTAAAGATCTTGAAAAAATAGTGCTTTGATTCATATGGAACCAGAAAAGAACCCTGAATAGCAAATACAGTTCTTAGAAATAAAAACAAATCAGGGCTTGGCACCTGTGGATCAACGGGCTATGGCGCCAGCCACGTACACCTGAGCTGGCAGGTTCGAATCCAGCCCCAGGACCCACCAAACAACAATGACGGCTGCAACCAAAAAATGGCCGGGCGCTGTGGCGGGCGCCTGTAGTCCCAGCTACTTGGGAGGCAGAGGCAAGAGACTCGCTTGAGCCCAGGAATTGGAGGTTGCTGTGAGCTGTGATGCTACGGCACTCTATCCAGGGTGACAGCTTGAGGCTCTGTCTCAGAAAAAAAAAAAAAAATCAGGAAGCATCAAGTGGCCAGGTGTCAGGTTATATTACAAGGCTATAGTGATTAAAACAGCATAGTATTGGAACAAAAATAGAGACATAGGGCGGCTCCTGTGGCTCAGCGAGTAGAGCGCCGGCCCCATATACCGAAGGTGGC
>CAUYON010211461.1:0-23987 GCA_963573935.1 Arctocebus calabarensis
GGGTGCCTGTAGTCCCAGCTACTTGGGAGGCAGAGGCAGGAGACTTGCTTGAGCCCAGGAATTGGAGGTTGCTGTGAGCTGTGATGCCACGGCCCTCTACCCAGGGTGACAGCTTGAGGCCCTGTCTCAAAAAAAAAAAAAAAAAGAAATGGCACCTCTATTATGAGTCGCAGAGCTAGAGCTAAACTCGGCTCATGCCCAGTTGTGTTCTTTTTCAACTATTTCACTATAATAAATCCCATCAGTTCTGAGAGGCACTTGGTGTAGGGCTTGTGAGCTCTGGCATGTGACCCAAGTGGATCTGGGATTCAAAGTCCAGCTCTGCCATTTTCAAGCTGATAAATCATCTCCCTCTAGGCCTCAGTTTCCCCAAGTGTAAAGTGGGATGATGCTACTATCTGCCTCATAGGCTTGTGGTAAGATTTAAAATGAGAACCTATATTAAACACTTCATATTTGAGACTAGAATACAGTAACCAGTCAATATGGATTAGCTGTAGCTAATAGCTGTGGCAGGTTGTATTTCACCTAAAATGGCTGCCACAGCATCTCCCATTCAATATACTCTTCATACAAGGTGACTAACTCTCCTCTTATTAAGAGGAGAGGTCTGTGTTTTCTTTTTTTTGGATGTTGGTAGACATGTGGCTATAAGAAAAGTGATATTTTGTGACTTTTGGGATGAAATTGTGAGAAATGATATATCTCCTGCTTGCTGGTATGGGGATGCTCACAGTTGAAACATAGCCTCCATGCTGTGAGGAAGCCCAAGCCACCTCAGAAATAGGCCCATTTGAAGAGGAACTGACAGAACTAACTTGCCAGCCGTGTGATGAGCCACATTGGAGTGGAAACTCCAGTTCAAGACATACTGCCCAGGTGATACTGAGTGGAAAGAAATGAGTTGGCCACACTCAATCCTGTCCAAACTGCAGACTCATGAGCAAAATAAATGATCATTGTAATTTTAAACCACAAGTTTTGGGACAGCTTGTTATGCAGCAATGGTAACTAGAACAATATTATTTTCCTGAATGTTCAGCAAATGAATTTTCCTTCTGCTCATATCACCTCCTAAGCCTCATTATCAACACAAAGAAGAAAACCAGATTTAGGAGGGAATGTTGAGGCTTTTTACCCAATCCCCTGTGTTCCAGAAGAGATGATTAAATGACATAACCAGTTGAGGATGTGATATTCAGAGATTCAGGAACCTCCTGAAGGTTTATTTGGAGACACAATTCAACCAATCTCTTTTGGGGATGGGTTAATTCCAGGGTCTGTGAGGCTTCTTGAGGCTTGGGAAGAAGGCCCCCTGAGAACACATACTCCAGCTTTATTCTTTCCCTTTCCTTCTTACCTGGATTCTGCTATAAGTGTGAGAGACAGGTGTGGGAAGGAAAAATAATTTTCTCCTCCCTGAGTCATGAGTTCTTAGTGGGGACTCCCAGTAACAAAAGACAGATTAACAAGAGAAAAGCAAACAAACGTATAATAACATGTACACGTCCTGTCAGTATAGGAGATAACCCAGAGAAATGATTAAATCTCTAGAGTAGATCTCAAAGAGTTGTCTTAGACTTCAGACTTAATTACTTGGTTTCTCTGAAATAAAGAAAGGAGGTTTTAGGAAAAGGCTCTGTTAGGATGAGATGGCCAGGAAAAGCAAGGGTAAATTTTGTTACACAGATTTAAGTGGAGGCCTTCTCCATTAATTAAGTCTCTAGTGATTCAGTGATCTTTCTGTTCTTGGTGCAGAGAGGAAGACACCCTTAAATGGGGATTGCCTTTGTAGATGCAAATTTTTCTTACAAAAGGACAACTTTTGAGAACTACTACTGTGTTTGCAGTTTCTCAAAATAACAGCTCAAAATAATTCTTATGGCAGGGAGGCACATTTTGGTGTGGCATATTCTGGTCTCCCACAGTCATATTTGGGGAGTCCTATCTGATGATAAATTGGGGAACATTTTTGCCCTTGTAAAGAACTCAAACCAATTTATTATACAAATAATTATGCATACATGTGTGTCTACACTCGTATGTGTGTATGTGACCTAAGGGCATGTAGGAGGGGGAGGAAGGGCTATTGGAATTAAAAGTTAAGGAACCCCCACACACTCTTGTTCCTGAGAACAATAGTTGTTCCCCTTTATTTAGCTCAGTGGAAAGTTCCACAGTAAAACCACCCAGAGCTACATGATTACTAGATTCAACGCAATACCTTCTTGAGGGTGGGTAGGTAGGGCGCCAACTGAGGAAGAACTCTACACTTTATCACCAAGGTGAACTTGTGTCTTACCAGAGGATAAAATAATAATGAGCTACCAGCCGCTTCCCCCTGGGTGCCCCATATAATGGACTGGTGAAAGCAACCACATGTCTCCTGGAGCAGGTGTCCAAGCCTGTGATTCCAGGCTAGGGGAAGGGCAGACAGGTTCTTGCTTGGTTTCTGGAACGGGGACAATACGTCAGAGGCACAACTTTCCCCTGCATTAGACAGGAGATTTTATAGTTCCAAAATCCTTGTGTCTCTTATCCTCTGCCTCTATGACCCACATGCCTTCCCTCTTCCTTGAAAGACTTAATGAGAGCTTTGGGTTCTACTCCAGAGTGCACTCCAGGGGGAAGTGAATTTGACACTTCCTAGGTATTCTTTGGTGACCTTAGCATTGGAACCCCATTTCTGGAAATGGCTTGGAAGAAATGTTACAAAGTAGCTGAAGGATGCTTTTAGTCTTCAGCAGAACGCAGCTAAGAGTTTCACAGTGTCTCTCCAGGTCTGATTGGTGTGAAGACTCAGCCTAACACCACACCTCTGCAAAGTGATATTTGAGCAATTTGTTATCCAGATGCACTTAAGATGGGAGATGCTTCCAAATCTTCCTTTCTTAGTTCTTTCTATGCAAAAAAACCCCCCAAAACCTTGTTATGTTCTCCATTGTAGTAACTTATTAAAGAATGGTTTCTATTATGATGCTTGCTGTCACCTACAAAAGTTATGAAAGTCAAGAATGTAGCCCATAAAAAACATCCAGCAAGGATGATGAGAAGTATGGTGGGAAGGAGAGGCCTCTCTATTATGTCACTGGGGAGAGGAGGCCGCCATGGGTGTGTCTCGGGGGGACTGGCCCATGCCAGTGGAGTGGGCTTGTTGACAGAGAAGACAGATGCTCCGGTCCTCTGTGTGTCTGATGGTTTTCCTGGAGGAGGGGGTAGTAAGCAGTGTCTGACCCTCGTTGCTGGGTCATGATGATCTCATTTTTTTTTCTTGGCTTTTTATTCTTGGCTGTGAAAGTAGCCTTTCACCTCCAATGACTCACAGTTAAACCAGACAAGGCATCTAGAGAATATGTGATTAATCCATCTCTGTTTGGACCTTCAAGCAGTTCAAGGGGCAAATTTGTGAGCTTCCCCAGCCTCAGCACTGTGGTTTTTGATCCCTGAACAGATGTGGTGACAAAGCACCTTTGAGGAAGGTGAAGGGGAAGCAAGTCGAGGAAAGCCCTGACTCCACACCCAGGCCAGGTTGAACAGAGCTGGGACGCCTCCCCCTGACACAGCGCTGAAGCCCCTTCCTGTCCAGGGCACGGCACACCTGGCTGCCACAGGGGCGGGGCTGGCTTGACTCGGCTCCTCGTCTGCCCCTTCCGGGAGTCCTGGGTCAACGCCAAACTGCTTGCCCTGTGTGACTGGGGGTGGCAGTGACGCAGGGGGCAGCAAGCTAGAAGGGGGAAAGGAGCTTTTGTCGTCAGCCATTGTTGAGAAAGAACACAAGAAACTCTAGCCTCAGAGGACTGCGGCGGAGTGGGTTGCCTAGCAACGCTGCGCCTGCATCAAGCTCCCGCTGGTGATCTCTCCGCAGCTGGGGCCTCCGACAACTCTTACCTCCTCCTACCTTCCTGTTTCTTCCTTCCAAGCTGCCCTCCACGTGGCTTTCCGGCAAATCCCACCTGGGTGGAAATGCCCCTGTGGGATGTGAATCCGGGGAGCCCGGGCCACGTTTGCTGCAGACCTTGGAATGAGAGTGGTGGTCTGAATTGTTCTCCCTCAGGGGAGGAAAGGGGTGGCTAGGAACTCAGAAGCCAGAGCCAGACCTGGGTTCAAATTCCAGGGCCAGCATTTACTAGATGCTGGGCGAGGTTCTTAACCTTTCCCTATCTGTAAAACAGAGAGAATAATAGTACCCGCCTCAGTTGGGGCAATCTGAGGGTTTAGTATGGATGGGTGGATAGAAAAGCAGAATCATGCAAAACAGTGCCTGGCACATAGAGGTCTATGTATGTGCCATGTTATTAATAGTCCTGCAGGAGAGCTGGACCCAAACACTTGCTCCTGGGTAGGGCTGAGGAGTTGGGGAAGGAGAGGCAAACTCCGCTTTCAAGATGCTGTGTGTCTGGAGACTTGTTTCCAGGCCACTGCTCTCACAATCGCTTGCTGTGTGGTCTTCAGCGAGGAGCAGATTTCTCCCTAGTCTCCTTGGCAAGATCAGAGGATGAACTGAAAAGGCCTGAATTTCCTCCATTCTTTCTTGCTTTATGGCATCCTGGACATGATGGAGTTATGAGTCACCTCTGTCCCCACAGCTATAGTGGGAATTAGAAAAATTGGCAGTGAGAGTCCTCCAGTTGAGCCCCAATCACAAGGGTGGTTTGGGTGAACCATAGGTGCATGGCCTCAGATGAGGAATGTCCAGTCCAGACCTGGGAAGGGACAGGCAGCCCCACTCATGTTCGTATTACCTTGTATTTATTTATTTTTGTAGTTGCTTTAGAGATTATATATACATACCCACTTCTCACATCCCATTTAAATATTCCATCACTTCAAGTAGAATGTAGAAACCTTACAATAATACATGTTTCTTTATCCTCCTTCCTGCTTTGTGTTTTAACTGCCACATATATTACATCTCTGTGCATTGACAGCTTCCCCTTCCAAAAATGTTATAATTTTTGTTTTGACAATCATATATGTATATATTTTACAAGAACAATCATATACATATATTTTTTTTTGAGACAAAGAAACTCAAGCTGTCACCCTGGATAGAGTGCTGTGGCATCACAGCTCACAGCAACCTCCAATGCCTGGGCTTAAGCGAGTCTCCTGCCTCTGCCTCCCAAGTAGCTGGGACCACAGGCACCTGCCACAACGCCCAGCCATTTTTTTTTTTTTTTTTTGGTTGCAGCTGTCATTGTTGTTTGGCAGGCCTGGGCTGGATTCGAACCCGCCAGCTCAGGTGTATGTGGCTGGCGCCTTAGCCCATTGAGCCACAGGCACCGAGCCAAGAACAATCACATATATTTTTAAAGAAAAGAAAATAGTTTCTTATACTTACACAGGCATTTACCATTTTTGTTGCTCTTCCTTCATTCTTGAGTTCTAATTTGCCCTCTGGGATCATTTCTTACTAATCTGATGAACTTCCTCTAATATTTCTTTTCAAATGAGTCTGCTGACTGTGAAACCTCTTAGTTTTTCTCTGAGAATGTCATAATTTCTCCTTATTGAGAAATAAGAGAAATAATATGAAGCATATTTTCATGGGCTGTAGAATTCTAGGTTGGTAGTTCTTTCAGGCTCCCATGGCTGCTGATGAGAAATTGGTAGTCAATGACATTGTTATTCCGTGTGTGATGTGGCAGTTTCTCTGGGTGCTTTTGATATTTCTTCACTGCCTTTGGTTTTCACCATTTGATTCTAATGGTTTTATTTGCATTTGTCCTGTTTAAGGTTCCCTGAGCTGCTTGTATCTGTAAATTTATGTCTTTCAATGGATTTGGGATATTTCTATACTAATTTCTCCATACATATATATATTTTTTTATCACACCAATTTCTTTTTCCTCTCCTTTAGGCACTCTAATCACATTTGTGTTAAATTTTTCATATTGTTCCATAGTTTCTGAGTCTCTGTTCATTTTTTTCAATTTATTTTCTGTCTGCCCTTCAGATTGTATAATTTCTAATTAGTCCAAGTAAATAAACTCCTTTTTCCTGTTATCTTTACTTTTTTGAAGATGGATTCCAATTTTTTGAGTCTATTTGGTCAATTTTTAATTTCAGGTTATTTCAGGTTTTCAGGTTATTTTTCATTTCAGAAATTTCACTGGTTTCTGTTTCTCTTCTGAAAACTTCATTTGTTTCAATAATGTTCACTTTGTCCTCATGAAAAATGAGCATAATGGATGTCTTGAAGTCTTTATTTGATAATGCCAATATCTGGGTCATCTTTCCTTGAGAATTGGTCAGACTTCTGGTTCTTGGCATGCTGAATAATTTGGGGCATTATGTAGGACATTTTGTATAGTATGTTGTGAGTCTGTAGACCCTGTTATATGTGCCCTGAGATTCTCCTCTGGAGAATTCAGAGGTTTTGTTTACCAGCTTTACCCTTGTTTGGTTTAGACTGCAAGTTTTGTTTCACCTTACGTGTGTAGTAGCACCAATGTCCATAAAGCTTTCAAAGCTATGATTTTGGGAGACATAACTTACATACACACTCACTCAGGAATAGACTGGGAGTTGGGCAGTGGTTTCTGTGCTTTAGTTCTTGGAGTTGTCTTTGTTATGCCTCTTGGGGCATGTTCCACATGTGCACACTTGGCCATGAGCTCAGGATTTATGTCAGCTCACACATGGAAGTAGGGAACTGTGTGTTTCTGCTCCCTCCTCTGCATGACTTTTCTCTTACTATTCAGCTCCCAGGGCCTCCTCCTTTTGGGGATCCTTTGGCTAGGAAGATAGGGTTTACCAGTGAATTTTATCCACTGAAGCAGGAAAAAAAGTGAGAAAGAAATAATAAGAAATCCCCCTACACTTTGCACAGTTGTGGCATAATTCCTCAGCTCTAACATATTAAGGGATGGTTCTTTCTCTTAACTAAGGAAACCTGCAGCACTGCCCCATTTGGCAACAGTGCTGGTTTGGGGCAGGGATTGTCTTCCAGACAGGGTCATGAGAGAAAAAGGAGAAGAGAAAAGCCCACTGGGCTCTCTGTACACTTTTCAGCTCACCAGGACCTCTTTGCCAATGCCATGGCCAGAAAGACCGGCTTTCCTCAGAGCTGTGCTCTTCACTGCATGGCACATTTTCTTGAGTTAGCTTGCCCTTGGGTCTAACCTTGTAGGTCAGCATTTTTAAACCTTTATTTATTTTACAGCACATTTTAACCTATAGTCAAACTTCCGTAGCATACTTAAATTATGCTGGTCAAAAAAAAAAGAGTAAGAGAAAAAGAATATACTTACTGTATTTTGAACTTCTTTAAAAATAATTTAATTAATGATCTTTAAAATTTTTCATGGCACACCTAAGATCCTCTCACAGCATGCCAGTGTGCTACAGCACACCAGTTGAAAATCTTTGCTGTAGAGGACACTACCTCTGGTCTCTCTCAGAGGACAGAGCTAGGAAGTACATATATGTATTCTAACTCATGTATGGCCAAAGCATTAGTATAGATCCTGCCTAGTGCCACTTTGTATCTTGGTTGATGGTCAGTTCTGTGCACAGCTTATATTCTATACTACCCATAAGCTCTTCAAGAGCAGAGTTCACACCTGAGGGATTTTTGTGTCCATTCTGGTGCTTAGCACAGAAGAGCAACTCAGGCATGTTCATTGGTTGCATACATGAGTTTGGGGAATCAGAAGGCTCATGATCATTTTTCTTTTTCTTTTTTTTTAGAGTGCCCTCGGTAGAGTGCTGTGCAGTCACAGCTCACAGCAACCTCCAACTCCTGGGCTTAGTGATTCTCCTGCCTCAGCCTCCCGAGTAGCTGGAACTATAGGCACCCACCACAACGCCCCGCTATTCTTTGTTGCAGTTTGACCAGGGCTGGGTTTGAATCCACCACCCCTGGTATATGCAGCCGGCGCCCCTTCTGATTCCCCAAACTCACACTGAGCCACAGATGCCACCTTCTTTCTTTCCTGTATTGTGTATAATAAGAGCAGCCACAGGTGTTGATCTGAGGGATGAAAATAAAAAAGTTCTGCCATTGTGAGGGTGATCCCACTGACAAAGAACGACTCAGCTCTCTATAAAACTGGAAGCATGAAGGGTTCCCGCGTTGTTATAACAGCTGCTGTTTGGAGAACTCTGATTGGCTGCTTGCAGGGGACAAGCTGTGCTTCTGCTTGAGCTCCCCATTTTTAGCTCTCACGCAGATGCCCAAAGCTGTGCTTCATCT
Organism: Arctocebus calabarensis; assembly: GCA_963573935.1. Taxonomy (NCBI): domain Eukaryota; kingdom Metazoa; phylum Chordata; class Mammalia; order Primates; family Lorisidae; genus Arctocebus; species Arctocebus calabarensis. Next base: position 8,198 of record CAUYON010211461.1, read on the forward strand.
GCCCGGCCCCCCCCCCCCCCAGGCCTGGCCCCACAGCCTCAGTCCCTCAGTAACCAGTCCCTCTCAGGCAAAGGGAGGAAATATTCTATGCTTTCACCAGGCCCCTCTTTGGTGCTCCCTGAACCCAAGGGCAGCTCACATTTTCACAGCTCAAGAAGCTGTCTTCTTGTCAGCTTGGTTTCTTATTGGCAGACCTCACGGCTCTTAGCTTCCAGTTTTGTCTGGGGCCTTCCAGGTGGGAGTCTAGATCTCTGTTGCTTGCTGATTGTGATGTCGCTGCTTCTGCTCCCAGGCACCAGTGCCCCACCTGCCTTCTTTCTCTGGCTTGATGTTGGGAGGCAGGGCGCCAATAACCGATGTTCAGCCAGGGCCCGGGGATGAGTGCGCATGTGGGCCTGACTTGGGGCTGCTGGGCCAGGCTGACAGCTGCGAGAAAGGCGCCCAGCCCAGACAGCGGCTTCCCCCTCTACTGAACTTACCTCCTGCCTGGGAAGAGGCAAAGCTGCTCTAGAGCCACAGGGTGGGCCGCCAGAGCCCACAGGTCCAGAATCAACTATTGTTTAGTCTGCTTGAACCTGGTTCAGCAGATGCAGGAAGACAAGCAGGCAGAGTGGCTCCCTGCAGGTGTCACAGCCATGCTGGTTGCTGTGGACCATGACCTGTATTTGCTCTGGCTGTTTGCTGGAGGGATGCTAAGGCGTCTCTCCCCCCACCCCCTCATGCTTACAACAAAGACATCAGGAAGGGAATCTGATTGGAGGAGAGTGAATTTTCTGGGGAGGGAGAGGGGGAATTCATAGCAAGAGCGGGCCTGGGGACACAGGGGTTGGACTCAGCCAGGAGTATCTTCCCAGGACCTCGGGATCAACAACAGCTGAGAGTCAAGCCCAGATCAGTGAAGACAGGGCATCTCTGTTCCTCATGTTTGCTCTCTTCCTTCCGTTTCCCTCTCACTCAGAGGACTGCAATAGAGAGTGACAGAGAGAGATGCCCTATTCATACTGTGATTGTCACCAGTGGAAACAGGAGGGATCCTTCCTCTGCCACCTGCTTCTCACAGGGATGCAGCTGAAGTGTCTCTGAGGGATGTGGGGTAGCGACCCTCCTCTCATCCCCATGCACTGCAGAGCCTAGCCTGCATTTGCCTCTTGCAAACCCTGGGCCTCTTTGTCCCTCAGGCCCTGCCCATCTGTCCTCTGAGAGATGGGAGACTAGCCACAGAGAGAGCCTTGGGCAGAGGCTGTGTTGCCTCAGGGGCAGGGCCACTGCTATGTGTCTGAGCACTTAACTCACTTTAAATGGCTCTTGCCTGGGTTTATTCTCCTCTGACTGAAGAGGTCATTCCATAGTATTCATTTCCTTTGCATAGTGATTCCCTGGGCCTGGCTTTCAGGCTATTAACTGGAGAACACAGACAGGCAGCAGCAGACCTCCACCCTGGCATAGCAGGCTCTTCAATGTAGGCAGGAGATGATTGTCATCTTTCTTTTCCTTTTCCTTTCCTTTCGTGTCTTTAATTTTCTTTCCTTTTCTAGACAGAATCCTGCTCTGTTCTCCCAGGCTAGAGTGCCATGGTGTCAGCCTAGCTCAGAGCAACCCCACACTCCTGGGCTCAAGTGATCCCCTGCCTCAGCCTCCCAAGTAGCTGGAACTACAGGCACCCACCACAGTGCCTGGCTAAATTTTCTATTTTTAGTAGAGATAGGGGGGTCTTACTCTTACTCAGGCTGGTCTTGAACTCCTGAGCACAACGGATCCTCCTGCCTTAGCCTCCCAGAGTGCTAGGATTACAGGTGTGAGCTACCACACCGAGCTCAGGAGATGATTTTCTAAGGTGGATTAACTTAAATTTCCAAGATATAGAATGTCCTGGGAACCACTGGGAAAGTGCCTGATTGCCCTGGTGGTAGCCAGGATGACCCTGGATTCAGGACAAGGAGAAGACAACATTACCTCGGAGAGCATCTACATGAACTCTCTAGAAGAGAAAAATGCATTTTATCCAATGTCAAAACTTTGAAAATATCACTATTTTAGGTGAACAGATGACAAGTGTTTTTATTTTTCTCAAATAGTAGCCACTGAATCCAATTTAATACTTTTTTCTTTGAGGGAGACTAATTATCATGGGCTGCAAATGCCATGATATCCTCCATGGCTCTTGAGATGTGTGGTCCTGCTCACTCCTGCCCCGAATCTTCCCAGACTGAGCCTCTGGAGCGATTGTGGCATTTGTTTTTTAAATGTTTCTTTCCTTCTGTCTTCTTGGCTGCTAGACATATATATCAACTCTTAAGGATGAATACCAGCATACCTGTTTCTTAGGCGGATCATTTCCTTAATTCGTAAGATTCTTGTTTATTGTGAGTTAGCACACTGGATTCATAGACTTGTGTGATCATTTTAAAGTAAGAATGACTGTTGTGACCCCTATGGTCCAGTCGTGGTCTCCGCACAAAGAAAACAGGCTTGACCGATAAAAGTAGAAGCTTGCAAGAGGCGGGAAGTACAGGGTAGCCCTGAGCAACCTCCACAGCAGCCTTTTATTGAGACTGTAATAGACTGGTGAGGGAAGATTTGGATAATGACCATGTGCTTAGGAATTGCCATGGCTTGGGTTTATTCTCCACCACTAACACTTGCAGATGAGTTGCCCAAGGGTCTGCCCTCAAGCTGCAAATCATCTTGCTCAGAGGCCATCTGGTTCTCCGTATCCTCTGCAAATGACTAGATAAAATCCGAAGGAATTTACCCACACCTATGCAAATATTGAAATTAATAAACAAGATCAGCAATGCCATAGGTTATTAAAATCAATTTTTTTCTATGTATGAGCAACAAACACACCAAAAATAAAGCTAAGGAAACAATTCCACTCAACAGCAGCATTAAAAAGAATAAAATGATTAGGAATAAATCTAACAAAAGAAGTATAAGACTTGCACACTGAAAATCATAAAACATTGCTATGGGGAACTAGAGATTATTTAAATAAGTAGAGAACATTCCATGTTCATGGAATAGGAGACTCAAAATTGTTAAGGTGGCAATTCTTCCCAAATTCACCTATTATTCCTATACAAATTCAGACCCCCTTTTTTCTTATAGAAAGTGGTGGGTTGAATTTATATAGATAAGCAGAAGACTTATTATAGCCAAAGTAATTTTGAAAAGGGGTAACAAAATCAGAGGACTTTCACTTCCCAATTTCAAAACCTACTATAAAGCTGCAATGATGAACACAGCATGGTACTTGCATAAGGGTAGGCACATAAATCAATGAAACAGAAATGGGAGGCCAGAAATAAATTTATATACTTACAGGGTCAGTGAATCTAAAGGGAACAAAGGTATCAATGAAGATGGGCAACCACCTTGGCAACACAGAAGTAACAGTGCTCTCCCTTGACTCCTGGGGTGTCCGGGGCTGGTTAGTACAGGGTGTGAGTGTTCTCTGGACCAAGGCCCTTCAGGCCCTCTAAAGCCCTCCTCTGAACTCCTGCAGGGCTGGGGATTGTTCTGCAATGTCAGTACATCCATGTGAGTCCTTTTATCCTGCTGCTGTTGCAGGAACCGTGTCCTGTGACCCTTTGTGTCCCTTAGAAGGCCCAGCAAAGCCGCCTCGTGTCCTCTGCAGCTCAGTCATCTGCTCTTAACCCTAAAGGTGTCAAGTCACAGGGAGGTAGATCCTGAGAGATGGAGTTTCTTAGGGGTCCAGCACAGGCTCACGGGGCGGGGGTGCAGTGGCTGGTTGTTGGGAAGAAAACCAAGCTGGGTTTCTGCAAAGCTGGGCTTTTGAAGCTAACAGCCAGATACCTGCAAACTGTACACATTGCTTCCTTATACCCGGTCTACTTTTTGCTTTCCGTTATTCATTTTTTCCATTTGAAGAAGATGCTAAAATTCCATAATGTGGCAAATGTTCTCTCATCTATAGAAATAAGGTGCTGCCCTTTTTATACATGGGAGGAGAAAAGATAAAACCGGTTGCATTAAAATAGATGCATTTTTGAAAACCTTTGCTTTTTTACTTTTTCACACCATAGAGACTGTCTAGACTCCCTGCATTTTCCAGATAAGGAGATTGAGGTCTACAGAGGGAAACAAAAAGTGCCCAGGTTGACATAGCTTGAAAGTGGCACGGGCAGGATTCCAGCTCAGTTCTGTCTCTGTAAAGGTCAGCCAGCTGGACCACCAGAGTCGACACCACGTGGGCCGCACAGGCAGGAAATCAAAGTGGGATAACTATTTCTACACCTGGGTAAAAATAATTCCCCAATTTGCAGACACCTAGAAGATCACAGGCTCGCGGGTAAAAATAAAACTTGCTTTCTGACAGAACACATCTTGTCAGACTAATCTAATCTCTCCTTGCCTGGGAGTGGAGCTCGTAGTTTGGAGGGAAGCAGCCCGCTCCGTGGGGGTGTCTGTTGGACTGGGCGAGGCCCCCTCTGTTGGTGCCAACCACCTTTTCGTTGCTGGCCCAAGGGGCTATGGATGGAACCTGCTGCCAGGCTCTAAGGAACTTCCCCTAGTCTGTCCCATGCCCAGGAGGGGAACCCTGCCCATGGGGGATAGGGCAGGAGACTGAGCCCCAACACAGAGCTTCACTTGCTCTTTGTTCCCTTTTTTGTAATGCTGGTAGTTCCCACATTGCTTCTACCCTCTGCCTAAAAGTAGGATCATTCAACCTCCCCGGAGTCTCAAAACCCCAAAGCTCATTGTCTCACATGGCTGATAAGGGCAGGCCATAGAGGGGTTTGCAGCAACTGGTCTGTAGGAGAGCTATGAGTTCGTGACATTGACCCTGCAATAAAGTTCTGAGGGTATGGAATGTTCCAAGCCATTTTTTGTTTCACCAAGGGCAGAAATTAAGAGCCATGGTGACATCTACTCTCAATCATCTTTTACCTTATTTGGATGCCAATGGACGAGATTTCCCCACATCTTTCCTTTGAAAAACAAATGTGTGGGTGGGTGTGTCAAAAGAGCAAGCTATTGTGATTTCTGGAGAAAAGGATTATCAATAAAAGCTTTTCAGACAAGGCAGTTTCTTCCGTTGCTGTGAATCCTCAGCCCGACTCTTGGAAGGGCTTCGGAGAGCCGTAGTGTGCTGTTTCTAGCTGCTTTTCAGGGAGGGACAAACCCTCCACTGTGGGCCTCAGGCTCATGGAGTGCAGATGGGCAATGGTCGCCTGACAGCAGAAGAAGGGTAAGCTAGAAGCCAGGCTGCCACCCCAGTGGGGGACACGATGCCTGGGCTTTCATTCAGAGGAACCTGTCTTCACACCTTTCCTGCACTGAATCTGGCTAATGGTGGGCAGTGACATTTCCTCCTTGGTAAGGTGGGGTTAAAGCCACATGGAGTTGCTGGGAGGATGAAGTGAGAAAACGCAGGTACTGGATTATGCATAGGGGCTGTACCCATGAACCCTGCCTCACCGCAGTCTTTTTGTGTGACATAAATTCTAGGCTCTGTGGCTCCAGCTGCCTATTTGGTTGGTTTGGGGAATTATTACTTTGTTTGAAGTGGTCAGAGGCCTCCGAATCCACAGGATGTGAGAGCGTCAGCCTGCAGCTTCCCTGAGAAGAGACCGCCGCTGGGAGAAAAGCTGCTTCCAAAAATTCCGATGTGCTTTTTCTCTCACTCGGGGCCTGCCGTGTTAATTAGGAAGACTGCATGCATGAACACTTGGCTTCTTTGCTTTTCTTTTTTAATCTCTAAAAAAAATAAAAAGATCTCTTTCGATCAGCACCATGAATAAATGTGCAAGGCCTCAAGTGTTGCAAAGTTGCGGGAAGAGCACGAAGGAGGTGCCGCCTTTGACATCTGCCCCTGCACACCCTGAGATGGACTTTCAGAGCATTTTGTCCTCTGGCTCCTGGATGGCCAGGATGACTATTGCTTGTACTTGGAACTGCTCTTCTTCTTTCTCTCCCATCTGGGCCCAGGCCTAATGAGCCTGTGTGACCCTGGAAGGGATCTAGCTGGCTCTCTCCACCACGTGGGGGGGCAGCCTGGACAAGCTGCACCAGCTGAGACTGACGTCACCTGGGTGTATGGCAGCCTAGGCTTGTATGGTAGTCTGGGGAGTCCCCCTGAGAACTGCCTGAACGATGACCACCTGTGTTGGTTCTCTTGGGATGGGAGAGTGGAAGTGGGGCACTGAAGAACGTGAAGGGCGGAGCCAGGGCTGCTGAGCAGGTGTAAGGAAGGAGGGGCCAGGGCTCCAACCCTCTGTCCTCTTTCCAAAACCCCACCAATCACACCCACCACCTTTTATGACTATAGGCATCAAAACAGGTTGTAAATAACTAGATTTCTCTCATGCCACCCCCCAAGCAGGATTTAGGATTTTCTTGCATCTCTTAAAAAGAAAACTCACTCCACAGGTATTAGTAAGAAATGTAGAATTAACTAATGATTTATAGTTGGTCAAAAAGGTCTATATTGAATAGCACAAAGAATTCCACAAGAGAAAGATGTATGTGGGTGAAGAGAGAGAGAGATTGATTGATTCTGAAGATTAGGATCTCCTCCCATTAGGGTCTTGCTTTAACTAAGTCTTGCTCCTCAGTGTTCAGCCACACGGTTCTCTCTCTTCCCAGCGCTTCCCCAGGAAGCCTCTAATTCTCCCCTCACTCCTGTGTACCACTCTGAGAACTTTCTGGAAGCACTCTCTATTTCTTCTTGTCTGACCTTGGCGTTTAGCTCAGACCCTGCTCCTGCAGCTTCCATCTCTTCTCTCACCACTAGCTCAGCAAACAGTGTACCCCCTGAGCCACTCAGATGCAGTGGGGATTGTACATCACCAAAATTTGCTCTTGTCACCAAGAAAAGCAGACTTGTAAGAGTTCCAAGCCATACAGAAGAGTGTGGAGTTGAATGTGAGAGACCCAGCTCACCTCTGTCCTGGGGCTCTGTTCAACACCCACTTCCTCCTCCACCTGCATCGGGACTAGTTGAAAGAAAAGAACATAGGACTCTTCCTTCTTTACATGGTGCGTGAGCATTTGTTTCTTTTTTCTTTTTAAGTGGATTTAAGAGGTATGAGTATATTATTGTTACATGTGTGAATTACATAGTTAAGTCCAGGCTTTTAATTTACCCATCTCCTGAATGGTGCACATTGTACCCAATGGATAATTTTTATCCCACACTCTTCCCTTCCCCTTTCTGAGTCCCCAGTGTCCATTTAGACACTCTGTTTGCCCATGCATGAGCATTGCTAGTTCCCAGGACCCAAGAGGTTTTAGCAAATGGCAGCATTTGTTGTTTTTTTTTTTTTAATAGACATTTTGGAGAGTCCCTTTAGTACATGGGAAAAAAAATCAAATGGGACTCTAACTTGCCTTCCAAATAAAATAAAGTGACAATCTTACAAATATGGTGAAACTAATAGCAAGCTAGTTGTTCTGGTACAAAAACAGTCTTTCAAAATATTCTGGAGGCCATATGCTGTACAGATTCTTCTTGAAGTAAAGCAAAGCCATGGCTTGCCTAGCCTGCTTCTCGGTTCCTGTCTTGGTGCTGGGGCAGCTGTGTCCACTAAAGGTGCCAGGCATAAACTTTGCCAGGGCAGGTGCTAATGAGATGGCTGTACTGTGGGAAAACATTCATGCCTCCTTCCCGGTCAGCACAGCATGGGCGAGACCAAGCCCTATCAGAGCTGGGTGGGGAGTTTGGGCAGAGATATAAGGAATAGGGTCAAGTTTATCAGTGACAGTAATTCAAAACATTTATTCATCAGATATGTCAGCATATAGATTGCAGTAACCTCCCAATTGAGAAATGAAATGTTTGAATTAGTCCATGAGCATTTAAGTTGAAACAAAAGTATTGGCTGGAATTTTCTTGTTTACCTTTGGAGAAAATGGAGATCTAGTTTTTTTTTTTAAATTTCACTTCATCTTTTTTTTTTTTTTGGCTGGGATTGGGTTTGAACCCGCCACCTCCAGCATATGGGGCCAGCGCCCTACTCCTTTGAGCCACAGGGGCCTCCTAGAGATCTAGTTTTTGATTGACATGACAGAGCCCAAGCAAACAAGCAACTCATTTCAGTGGTGTACTTGTAATTTTGTGTGTGTGTGTACATATATATATAGTATATAAAATGTAAAACAGCATTATATGAAACATATATACATAAATAGATATAAAATATCATGATACTGTAACACAACAAGATGTATATTACTACCTAGATATAAATAAAAGCTAATTTCAATAATACTTTCCATATAGTCACCTCTTTCCCAGCTTTCCATAGGTGCCTAAAAGCATGCTTATTGTTTGTGTCACAGGACAACAATTAGAATAGCTAGCAGACTAAGGAACAAACCTGGATTACAGCTGCTTTGGGAAGAAGGACAGAAGTATTGATCTCATGAAGGGTTAGCTGATGACAGCCAAGTAGCGTAGGGTTTAGCTGGTGACAGCTAAGTAGCATATTTCCAACTTCCCTTTCTCCACAAATAGTCACAGCTCTCCTGGGACTGCATGTCCATGCCCAGTGAAATGGAACCTGGAGGGCCTGATGCCCGGTTCCGGGCCACCCACCTCTCCTGCACAGGCACACCCTCCCAGCCCTCTCAACCCTCCCACACACCTAGCCTGGCCATCCCAGTCAGATGGCACAGGGCCAGGGCTGGAGGGCCTCCCTTTGTCTGTGCCACTGCAAATCAGGGTGTCTCGCCACGTGACTCGCCTTCCCTGACGCTGCTTCTCTTCCTCGTGGGGTTAATTACACCAACCTGAATCTCAGGGAGTGTGTGTTAATTGCCAAACACTTTACAATTATCAGTAGCCCATGAGGTGCTTTGCCACCATTACATCTAATTATTCATAATCATAAAGGTTCAGGAGCACTAAGAGCTCCCATGGCAACCTTAACTCTTTCCCCCTCGCTCTCAAACACAGTGATAGACTTTTTTATTGCAGTATTAAATGCAGCTCATAAACCTGCCATATTATTGGGCAAATATTTATTTTCATAAGCTGAGTTGGCAGCCTTGGTGCAATGATTACTCTCTGAATGCTCAGATAGGTCTCCAGTCTGATGACATGTACAAGGCACCCCGATATCCGTCAATGCACTCGTTTCATCTGCAGCAGCAACATCTTCATCATATGGGCATCAGGAGGACATGAAGTTCAACTGTATTTTTACGGTTTCTCAGTAAGAATGGCCCAGGAAGGCTGATCTATAAATATAGAAGAAACACATCCCTAAATAAGCAATATTGGATCAACTGAAAGGCTGATTTACAAGGAGATGATGGGATGTTTCTCAGAATGGAAACACAAGGCTATGAGACTTAGCAAGTTTATCAATTTGGCTAAAATAGAAGTTTAATGTCAAAGCAGTTTGACATATACAGTTATCCCTCTGTATCCATGGGGGATTCATTTCAGACCCTCTGCGGATACTCAAATTTAAAATCCACAGATGCTCAAGTCCCTGATATAAAAGGCATATAACCTATGCCCTATTTTCCTGCATGCTTTAATCCATCTCTAGATTATTTATAATAACTAATGCAATGTAAATGCTATATAAATGGTTCTTAGGTTGTGTTGTTTTGGGAAAAATAACAAGAAAATAAATTCTGTACATGTTCAGTGTGCATGTAACTTTTCCCCAGATATTTTTGATCTGCAGTTGGTCAAATCCAAGTATGTGGAAGGCTGACTGTGGATATAAACACACACACACATACACGTACACATGCATGTGGGTGTGTAGCTTCATGCACGGGAAAGGCGGCATCAGTGGACATCAATCCACCTCACTCACGTGGAAGTACTGAAGCTTGGCCAGACATCTGGCCTGGGGTATCTACCATATGATTCCCATAAAGGCGAACTTGGTTTTAGATGGCCTGGAAATTCTGCTGTTGCAGATAACTCTAGTTTAAGTGCTCCGCCCGTACCCTCTGGGTGCAGCTCTATAGTCACTAGGAGGAGCCAGGGGTGGACGCTGCTTTCTTCCATTCTGCACAGCTGGGGCCATGACTTTCCTTCTGGGAGAAAAGCAGCTCCCACTGCTGTGCTCGACTGGAGTTTGGGAAGATGAACACTGGGTGCCCTCAGTAAAGTCTCTGGGTGTGGGGTGACGGTCAGTGCCTGTGAGTAGAGCCCCCTGACCTCACTGGATAGAGCTGTGTAGGCAGCAAAGGGCAGGCAGTAGAGGCTGATTTTGAGCCAGGGGAGGAAAACTGAGCAAAGGGAAGGGCCGCATGCTTTAGTGAAGGTGCACCCCCAAAGAGCTGGCCCTCTTTGACTGTGGCAAGTGGCCGGGTCCAGTCACCAAGCTAGTCAGCAATGTATTGTCTATACCATCCAGGGAGGAATAAGAAATGAAAATGAAATAGTTGGCCCAGTAGCTCACAGATTGGGATGGGCGCTGGAGCTCTAAGGGAAAGAAGACCCCAACAGGCCACCAAAGACTAGATATGAGGGACAGTTGATCAGGGCATGGAGCTATGGACGGAGGTGCGGTGCAGAAGGTTCCCTGCAGGGAAGAGGAGAGTATGTTGCAATGATGACTTGGCTGTCTGACCTGAGATGGGATCCTGGCTTGGCTGCTTTAGCAGCTCTGAGACTTTGGGGAGCTGACTTCACCTTGCCAGACTTCTGTTTTCTCTTCTGCAAAATGAAGGACAATTATAATTGTATATCTTCAGAGGTAATTGTGAAAATTAAATGAGATACTGCATATAAAATATTTGCTGCATTGCTTGACACAGTGAGTGCTCAGTTAATGATCACTAATGTCAATTGTTAAGTTTGAGAAGGTGGAAGAGACATAGGTGAGTAATAAGAGAATATGTAGATTAGAGACATTAAGATTTAAGAGGGGGGCCCTATAATAATACTGTCTCAGGTAAGTATTAAAGTGTAAGATTTTAAAGCTTGAACTCAGAATGAGATTGTCTGAGTTTATAACCTGATTGCCCTTTTTGTTTTGGTTCGTTTTTGAGACAGTTTTGCTTTGTCACCCCAGGCTAGAGTGCAGGGGTATCATCATAGCTCCCAGCAACCTCAAACTCCTAGGCTAAAGCAATCCTCCTGCCTCAGTCTCCTGAGTAGCTGGGACTACAGATGCCCACCACAGTGCTCAGCTAAGTTTTCTGGTTTTTGTAAAGATGAGGTCTCACTCTTGCTCAGACTGGCCTCAAATTCTGGCCTCAAACAGTCTCCCACTTTGGCCTTCTAATGTGCCAGGATTACAGGTGTGAGTTACCATGCCTAACCATGAATGCCTCTTCTTAGATGTGTTTGGCATTTACCTCTATATGCCTCAGTTTGCTAATTTGCAAATGGGGATGATTATAGTAATATCTACCACATTAGATTGTTATGAGAAGGAAATGAGTTATTATGTAAAACAATTAGAAAGGTGTCTGACAAATAATAAGTGCTGGATAATAGTGGGTATTATTAATACTATTAGGTTGTTGCTTTGTTTATAACTAGTGAAAGTGTTTCTTAGGACTAAATAAAAAATCACTGTTGGCTATTAATTATAAACACAAAATATCCAACCCAAAAGGGTTTCACTGATAAGCAATATGTGATCTACCCCGAGTCATAACCATGTGCTTGAGAGACACAGAATTTTGTTGAAATTAGTAATTCATGTATGATGCTAGGCTGCCATGATAGCAACTGGAGTGTCCATCACACTTAAATCATGTTCCAAGTGAAATTATGGTTGTAAAATGAGCCAAAGGGGAGACACCAATGCAATAAAAGTTCAGGAATACATGGGAATAGTAGAACCCAGTAGTAAATGGGGCCAAGTAAGAAAGACTAGGATGTGAAACCTCTTGTGCTCTCTACTTCACACCAGCCAAGAGACCACCACCACCCTCATGCAACGGTCCTGAAAGGGAACAACCATGAGAGAGCTTAGAAGGCAGAGCTGGGCACATGTCTAGCATATGGGATACATGTCTAGTCAATGTTGAGACACTAATCGGCTAGCACATCGTTTACACATTACCATATCCTTGCTTTTGTTCTCATTTCATTAGGGATTACAAGGCAAAGTTTCCAAGGTCTGGACAAAAATGACAGGATCCATGCTTCTTGCAAATGTGGAGGCCATTCCCAGGGTGGGTGAGGGGGTATGGGGTGGTCCAGCAGGCTCTAGCCTCTCCTCCCAGTAGACTGTATATAAACACAGGACAGAGCTGCTGGCAACCTGGAGGGAGAGCTCAAGAGAGTACAATGCATGCTTTGTTGGGACTTGCTGAGGCGACATGATATCATTCACCTGTTAACTAACCCATTTATTCAACAAATATTTATTGAGCATTTTTCATGCCGAACTGTGCACCAGCCTCTGGGTTATAACAACAAACAATATAGACATGGTCCCTGGGCTGTTGACAGGCCATTATGGTTTAGTTGGTAGGTGTTATGTTGGAAGGGGTGGGAGCAAAGACCATTTCTGAAGAGAGAAAGTGTAAGTTTGAGCTACCTAAGGTGGCTGAAAAGTTAAGCTACCTAAGGCAGCTGAAAAGTCTAGCTCCTTGTAGTAAAAAAGACAAATCATCCAAATCTGGTGTTTGTCTTAAGCAGAATCAATACATTTTGCTGATGTTCTTTAAGGCTATAGTCCCATGATATGCCTATCTCATAACTCAGCATAAGACAGCTGAACTATGCTCAGTCCAGGAAAGGCTTCCTTTTCTTTATGTCACAGGCTCCTGGGGCTTGGGTGGGGCAATGCAGCAGCAGTTACAGGTGCAAACACAGGACAGGAACTGGAACGGAGTGAGAGCTGCACAGCTGGTTCCCCTCCACAGATCTCTCCCAGGAACAGACCATACTGCAGAGCAGAATAAAGACCACTGACATTTGAAAGCAGATTTCAATTTAGTATTTCTGGAGAGCCTCAAAGACACACACCAAAGGTCTGAATAAAATCCATAATATAATCCATGATAAATGGCTCTCCATCTTCCACCTCATGCCACAATTCTTTGTCCAATTACGTTCCCATGAACATGTGAAGTTGGAAAAATGAAGTGGGAACTAGTGCTGAGCACAGTGCTATGGTGCCTGGCACACATCACTTTTCTTCCTAAAAGAGTAGGCATTGTCTTTTATGCATGCCCTTCACACCTACCTACCACACCTTGCAGAGACCCCCCCCAACCATGCTACCCTGAGCCTTATCGTTTTCTGTGCCTGAAGAAATTTTTTGTTGTATATATTAAGTTCAAGTGGCCCATAGCATTTTCTCCATTTTACAGAGAGCCCTCTATAAAGCCAGAATGTAAATCTCTATAGCAACTGAATAATAAAAGGGAGGTAACTAATAGCTCTAAAGGAAAATAGCATTAAAGGAATTGAGCTTCATAATTCACACAGATTAAATTACTCATTAACTGCTTGGTCTGAAGACCCATGCTATTGCTACATATTTTAAGCATCTCTTAAATAAGATTAACTTTTAGAATGGCAGGTAATGTCATTCACAAGGGGAAAATAACTGTTTACTTGTCCTAGATTGCATATTAAAAAGCATTTCATTGTAATTTAATTTGGTGAGTGAGAATCTTCACAAAGAGATCAGTTATCACCATCCTGATGTGATGCTCATTCACTGAGGAAAATGAGGACAAAGCAAGAGATGGAAGGGTGGGACCCTGAGGAGAGCCCTGGGCTTCATGTGGGCCCTGCCTCGGATACACTGTGCCACAAGAGGAGACTGCACCGGGGACAGCAGCCCTTTTACAAGGGTTTACAACAGCACCAGAACCAGCAACACTGTCTTTTTTATGATCTTGGTTTTTAATTTAAGTATATTTATTTTCTGATCACAAAATTAATACCTGGTATTCATTGTAAATGATTAAGAGAGTTTTTTAAAGTATAAGGGAATAAATACAATGTTAACTTCAAAGCTGGGAGCAGTGGCTCATGCCTGTAATCCTAGCATTCTGGGAGGACAAAGTGGGTGGATTGCCTGAGCTCAGGAGTTCGAGACCAGCCTGAGCCAGAGCAAGACTCCATTTCTAAGAATAGCTGGGCATTGTAGTAGGTGCCTGTAGTTCTAGCTACTTGGGAGGCTGAGGCAAGAGGATTGCTTGAGCCCAAGAGTTGGAGGTTGCTATGAGTTATGATGACATGGCACGCTACTGAGGGTGACTTAAATGAGACTATCTCAAAAAAAAAAAGTCTTCAAAATTCTACCTCTGGCAACACACATTGTTAATATCTCCCTTTGTCTGATGAGTTTATGCCTATAATATTTTGAAAGAGGGAAAATGCAAAGGTTCTAGGGTGGGATCACCTTGGTGTCCAAGGAAGGACAAGGAGGCCGCTATGCCTGGAACAAGAGAGAGAATGCTAGAAGAAATGGTCAGGGGCATAAAAAGATGCTTATAGGCTAGAGGAAGGATTTGGGGCTTTATTCCGAGTGCAAAAGGAAGGTACTGAAGGATATTCATTGAATGAGTGATACCATATTGTAAAAGGATCTAGCTTCTTGAGAGAGGGAAGGAGGGTAGCAGAAGGGTGGAAGCAGGAAGCCATTTCAGTAATACAGGCAAGAGATGATGATGGCTCTCATGAAGTGGTAGAGGCAGTTAAAAAAAAAAAGTCAAAGGATTACTGATCAACTGCCCTCCAGCTCTACTGTCCATGAAGTGTTGTCCTAAGACACTTCTTGTTCTGGGAACTTCTGAGACGCTCTCTCCCTTATTTCTCAATGTGCAGTCTCCCAGATGAGCCCCAACTAACCTAGAGATATTCCGTTTCTTGCATAGTTACCACACACTTCAGAGAACCCTCGGTTCCTCCTCCCTCTCCCCTCAGATGCTCTGACAGAGAGGAAAGGCAGCAGCCACTTCCTGCTTTGCTGACCTTCTGTGATATTGTAATATATAGTTGAATATAAAGAGAATCAGTGGAAATGAAACAGCACCAAGTGTGTCCCTTTCAAAATGAAAAGCAGGCTGTTGATTAGCATGCAGAGCCACAGAGCCACGCTCAAGATTTAGCACTCATGGCAGGCACCTCAGAGGAGGCACGAGGACGTGGCGCCCTGGAAGAGGAAGCTGTGGAGGAATGGAGGGCAGAAAGAGAAATTAGACTTCAGAGAAATGTTCTCTTCTGCACCAAACTGAATGCATTTTTGCATGCAGAGAGGATATTCTGATTTCTCCTGAAAGCAATAAGAACAAATGAGGCTCTTAATATGCCCCATTTTGAAACTGATGTTTCATATTCTTAAAAGCAAAATGAGTCATTTGTTTTTCTCACCATCCTTGAAAAATAAAAAGAAAAGTTTCAGTTCTATTGAATTTTTTTTTTTTTTTTTTGAGACAGAGCCTCAAGCTGTCACCCTGGATAGAGTGCTGTGGCATCACAGCTCACAGCAACCTCCAATTTCTGGGCTCAAGCCAATCTCTTACCTCCACCTCCCAAGTAGCTGGGACTACAGCTGTCAATACAGCTGTCATTGTTGTTTGGCGAGCCCCAGGCTGGATTCTAACCCGCTAGGTCAGGTGTACGTGGCTGGCGCCTTAGCCCATTGAGCCACAGGCGCCGAGCCTCTATTGAAAATTATTATTCAGCCAGATATGATAGTTCATGCCTATAATCCCAGCACTTTGAGAGGCTGAGGCAGGAAGATCTGTTGAGGCCAGGAATTTAAGACCAGCTGAGAACACAGTGAGACCCCCATATTTACAAAAAAAATAAAAATTAAAAATTATCTGGATGCCTGTAGTCCTAGCTACGTAGGAGGCTGAAGAAGGAAGATTGCTTGAG
>CAUYON010211463.1:0-26954 GCA_963573935.1 Arctocebus calabarensis
GTAGTCCCAGCTACTTGGGAGGCGGAGGCAGGAGACTCGCTTGAGCCCAGGAATTGGAGGTTGCTGTGAGCTGTGATGCCACGGCACTCTATCCAGGGTGACAGCTTGAGGCTCTGTCTCAAAAAAAAAAAAAAAAAAAAAGATCTTGATGTCCTAATCCCTGATATCTGTAGATGTGACCTCCTGTGAAACAGGGTCATTGAAGTGATTATGTTAAGATCATACTAGAGTAGGGCAGGGCCATAATGACAGGACTGGTGTCTTCAGAAGAGGAAAGGAGACACAGAGAGGAGAACGTCACACAAGGGCAAGGGCAGAGATCAGAGTGATGCAGACAACACTGGCCACCACCAGAAGGTGGGAGAGGCAAAGGAGGATCCTCCCCTTCAGAGGAGCCTGGCCCTGCCCACCCTCGAATTTGGACTTATAGCCACCAGAATGGGGAAGAGGATAAGTTTCTGCAGTTATACGCCACTCAGTTTATGGTACTTTGTTACAGCAGCCCTAGGAAACCTGGAGAAGCAAGTTCAGGTGGCTACACAAAATAACTTAACATACACATACAGAAAATCACTTTTGCAGAAGAACATGTTTTGTTTATATGAACATATCATATATTGGTATATAATAGAAAGTTATTCTAAATACATAGGAATATGCCATTAGCCACAAAAAAAGGGCATAAAATAGAATGTTTTGGTGAAACAAAGTTAAGCCTCAAGTGAGAGAACCCCAAATCTATCCTAGAGGCTACACTGCCTGGGGCTCACTACCGCCTCTAAACCACCAAGAATAGGGGTTGTGAAACTTTCCCTACGAAGGACCAGGTAGCATCTTTGGCTCTGTGAGCTGGATTTCTGTTGTGACTGCTTTTCGGCCATAGGGTATAGCAGGACAACCACCATGGACCACACAGAAAACTAATGGTTAACACATTTTGATACAACTTTGGCAGTGGGCCAGATTTGGCTCTAGGGGTGCAGTTTGAGACTCCCAACCAAAAGAATGGGAATCTTATATCTGTGATTCATGTAATCCAATTTCTCCAATAACTTTTACAGAGCTAAGTTAGAATGGCCAGAAACTGCTCAGGAGAGATCCATGAAAGAACTAGATGAAACCCCTGCCCCCTACAACATGAGCCCTAAGTGGACAAGCACACTTTGTTCTGTCATGGGCTGAACTGTGTGTTCTTCTCAAAATCCATGTGCTGAAGCCATAACATGCAATGTGACCGAAGGTTAACTGAAGTCATAACGATAGGGTCCTAATGTGACAGGACTGGTGTCTTTTTTTTTGGTAGAGACAGAGTCTCACTTTCTCGCCCCTCGGTAGAGTGCCGTGGCATCCCAGGAACTTCCAACTCCTGGAATTAGGAGATTCTCTTGTCTCAGCCTCCCGAGTAGCTGGGACTACAGGTGCCTGCCACAACGCCCGGCTATTTTTCTGTTTTGCAGTTCAGACGAGGCTGGGCTTGAACCTACCACCTTCGGTATACGGGGCCAGCGCTCTATTTGATCAGTCACAGGAGCCGCCCAGGACGGGCGACCCCAAAGCAGATGGAAGAAAAACTCTATTGAGGACACAGTGAGAAGGCAGGATGCTGGAATATTCTGGCTGTCCAACCCCACTGAGGCACCTATCACTCATCCTTGCACTTCCAGCCTCTAGAACTGCATGAAAACCAGTGCCTACTGTTTGAGCTGCAGTCTCTCATACCTTGTTGTAGTAGCCTGGACAGACAAGACGCTGCTCGTGTCTATCACCAACACATATCCCTGTGACTAGCACAGGGCCAGGCACACAGTAAGTGCTCAATAAATACACACGCAGGAAACGGAGCTTTACATTCCAAGCATAGAGACAACAAACACAAAAAGATGGCTGCATGCACAACGAAGAGGCATGAACAAAACAAAACAGGAAAACTGGGGCGGGGAAAACATGGCCATTTGCCTGGCCAAGCTGAAAAAGAGATCTCCAAGGAGGACCCAGCCTGGTTGGTCCCCAGGTAGGTGGCCTCATGTGTTGTTAGGCAATGTGAGGAAACGGACCCCACCCTAGCCCCAAGTCCTAATTGCCGATCCAAGACAGCACCAAGGTCCAGACTAAAGACACTCAGCCAACAATGATGTGCCCCAAAGAGCCCAAGCTCCCCAGAGCAGCCCAAGCCCATCAGACACTCACTCATCATATTTCACGTGATAAATGACATCATCCTCTGGGGCTGGGCTAGAGGTGGAACAGCAGGGCTCATCCCGGGAAGGTGCCTTCCGTGTTACCTTGACAACCTGCGCCTCAAACCAAGCCCCCATGTTCGTGTCCCGAGCATCGACGTACTCATTGACCTGTGAGAGCAGAGAAATTCTCATCCTGATTGGGACAAGGTATGCTGACAGGAGCCTATCTTGCTTCTGAAGAGTGCTGGTGATTCAGAACCCAGATGCAAACTCAGACGCTGATAACAGGGTCTATCCGCTGCAGCACCAGTGACGTTAGGCTGGAGCACCTCTGGGATGGTGCTGTCCGGGACTCTGCCTCCACCCACCCAATGACAGAGGCTCTCCCCACTCAAAAGTCATGACTCTTAGACATACCCAGACACGGCCCAGTGTTCCCAGGAGGGAACAATCTCCCAGAGGGAACCACTCCCTATAAGAAACCACGGGAACAAACTAGGCCAGGTTGGAACAAGGTGAACGCAGAGCATGAGTGTATTATCTTAAGGGAGGCCCTGCTGCCATGCTCCAGCCATAGCTTGCTATGCAGCCCAAGGAAACCAGAACTGCCAACAGCTGGAAATTTTAGCCAGGTGTGGTGGCTCACGCCTGTAATCCTAGCACTCTGAGAGGCTGAGGCAGTTGGATTATTTCAGCTCTGGAGTTTGAGACCAGCCTGAGCAACAGTGACCACCCCATCGGTACTAAATATGAAAAAATTGAGGCAAGAGGATCACATGAGCACCAAGAGTTTGAGGCTGCTATGAGCTATGATGCCACAGCACCCTACCAAGGGTGACAAAATGAGACTCTTAAGAAAAAAAAAGTTGGAAATCTAAACCTTTCTGTAAAAGTTTTTCCTTCTTGGCTCAGCGCCTGTGGCTCAACGGGCTAAGGCGCCAGCCACATACACCTGAGCAGGCAGGTTCAAATCCAGCCTGGGCCTGCCAAACAACAATGACGGCTGCAACCAAAAAATGCCCGGGCATTGGGGCAGGAGCCTGTAGTCCCAGCGACTTGGGAGGTAGAGGCAAGAGACTCGCTTGAGCCTAGGAATTGGAGGTTGCTGTGAGCTGTGATGCCACAGCACTCTATCCAGGGTGACAGCTTGAGGCTCTGTCTCAATTAAAAAAAAAAAAAAATTTAAAAAAAAAAGTTTTTCCTTCTTTTGAGACATGGCTCTTGCTCTGTTCCTGAAGCTGGGGTGCAGTGGCACAATTGCAGTTCATTGCAGCCTCCAACTCCTGACCTTAATCAATCCTCCTGCCTTGGCCTCCCAAAGTGCTGAGATCACAGGTGTGAGCCACTGGCAGTGGTTCTCAACCTTCCTTTTTTTTTTGAGACAGAGCCTCAAGCTGTCACCCTGGATAGAGTGCCATGGCATCACAGCTCACAGCAACCTCCAATTCCTGGGCTCAAGCGAGTCTCTTGCCTATGCCTCCCAAGTAGCTGGGACTATAGGCACCCGCCACAACGCCCAGCCATTTTTTGGTTGCAGCCACCATTGTTGTTTGGCGGGCTAGGGTGGATTTGAACCCGCCAGCTCAGGTGTACGTGGCTGGTGCCTTAGCCCGTTTGAGCCACAGGCACCGAGCCAGTTCTCAACCTTCCTAATGCCACAACCCTTTAATACAGTTCCTGTGGGTCATGACCCACAGGTTGAGAACCGTTGCACAATGCCCCAGCCCATTTCCTGATCTTACATGGCAGCAGCGAATTTGGAAATTTCACAGCCACAGAGCAGCCCTGCCTCTGGGCTGGGTCTGAGCCTGCTTCATGCCCATGGACTCCTGTGTCTTGCAAGAGTCAGGCTTGTCCGAACTGGGGATACAGTTTTCCGAAGATCAGCAGCTTCGGGCAGCCTTCTCTAACTCTGGATTCAGAAAAAGGGCTACAGAAAACACCTGCAGGCCCCACACAAGCTATCTCTGCTCTAGAGGGTCACAAAGGAATCCCAAGTGTTCCCCACGTGGAACATGGGGAACGCCTGTAATCCTAGCGTTTCTGAGAGGCCGCTAGGAAGGAAACCAAATTCCCGCCAGACAGTTCCAGTCCAGGAGGCGACTGGCTGCCCTCAACAAGGTCCAAGCAAAACAGCTGGGGGAACCTGGGCTGCATTACCCATGGGACCCGAGTGCGCAAAGATCGTGCAGCCCCAGAGCCTCACCTTGTACAACCCCAGCCCCGCCTGGACCCATGCAGCTTCATCCCCCAGGTCCGCTCTGCTCTCTGTCTCCGCAGCTGCCTCACCATGGTTGGAAGACTTGTCAGACTCGCTTTGGGCCAGGCAACAGCCGGAATCTGTGTCCGAGAGCTCAGGGTCTCGCTCTTTGATGGTAGGGGGTAGCACAAGGCTCTGGCGGACCAGAAGCTGGATGGTGTCATTCAGGCGGACGTTATAGTCAAAGAGACTGTGGCCATCCTCCATCTGTGGAGACACCCAGGACAAACATTGAGTTTGCATGCAGGCACCAGGCTGGCCTTGAGCAAAAGCACCCGCATCCTCACACTCTTGCACAGTGAGATCTAGATCAGACTGAAGCAGCACCAGTGGCCCTTCCTTCAAGGGCCCCAGGCCACCCTCAATGAGGCCTGCTGGCATCACACACCTAATATTCCTATGAACACACAGAATATCGTCGTCCCAGCGTGCCATGGACAAGGTGGGTTTTCAGGGGTTCTTCCTAACACATGTTTACAGTAGCTTTTTTTTTGGAGATGAAGTCTCACTATGTCACCCTTGGTAGAGTGCCATGGTGTCACAGATACAGCAACCTCAAACTTGAATTTGAGCGATTCTCTTGCCTCAGCCTCCTGAGTAGCTGAGACTACAGGCACCTGCCACAACACCCGGCTATTTTTTGTTGCAATTGTTTAGCTGGCCCGGGCCAGGTTCAAACCCACTCTTGTTATATGTGGCCAGCACTATAACCGCTGTGCTACAGGCGCTGAGCTGCTTAAAGCAGCTTTTATTATAGTACATTACCCCCATGTGACCCTGGCTCCCAGGGGACACTGGGAAATGTCCAGGGACACTTGTGGTTGTCACAACTGGGAGAAGGAAAGTGCGCCTAGCATGGAGCAAGTAGAGGCAGGGATGCTTAGCACCTGCAGTCCTGAAGACAGCCCTAGGGTCCAGGCTCCGTGTCCACAGTGCCCAGGAGGAACACCTGCCCTATGTGGACACATCCAGTGTTAGGTGGCTCCAGTTCAAACCTAGTCTGCCCAAGGTAGCTTCTCCATCAACTCTATCCTTCTGAGGCCTTTATTCCCAACTCCCTCGTGCCTCACAGATAGGGCTGTCACTAGCACAGTCCAACAGTCTGTACCTCTGGTCATCTGACTCAGCAGCTGTGCTTGAAAGGACCTCCTGAGCTGCACCCAGATGGCATAAGAGGCCAAGGGGGCTGTTAGAAACTATCCCTTGGTGCTCCAGCACCCACAAGGACCTGTTCCCACGTGGTTTACCCAATGCCCCGACTGCAGGGGCCTCCTCTTCTGTACTGTGGACACTGCCACTGAGTAGGGCCCCCATTCTCTGGGGTGGGGCCATCCTGGGCCCTGCAGGGTGCTGAGCAGTATCCCTGGCCATTATCCACTCCATATCAGCAGTAGCTCCCTGTCATAACAACCACAAATGTCCCCAGATATTGCCCAGTATCTCCTGGGAGGCAGAACTGCCCTGAGGAAGGGGAAAAGACAGGGCAACAGATACACAGAAGGGTAAGCTCTCTTCCTCCCACCCAACTTTTCTCACCAGCTGGAGGTCCACAAGTTTGGTGTCCATTAATATGCAAACAGCACCTCGGGTCAAAGTGAGTTCCAGAGTCCAAGGACCTTCCCTTTGTCCATCCAAACCTGAGAACTTGATGAAGGATGCCCTTTCTTTTCCAGAAAAACACCTGCCCCTGCTGCCACCCAAATTCCAGTGTGTAAGCAATCTTGCAGCTTCAGCCTCCTAAGTAGCTGGGACTACAGGTGCAGCCACCATGCCCAGTTATCAGGAAAACACTGAGCACAGCCATCCTATGAATAGCTGCAGAGGTTTCTGGGGCTACCTGGAAACACTCTGGATATAGTGGGCCACTGACAACTGCTTCTCCCTGACTGTTCACCCAGTGAGCAGAGAGTGCTTCTGACACCTCATTACCCTGGTACCAAGACACAGCTCCAGCACTTCCAACACCAGGCAGAAGACTCAAGACAGAAAGTACGAGGCACATCAATCTGTACACCCATGTTCATACAGCTTCCTTCACCACAGCCAGGGGGTGTAAATAGCCAAAGGTCCGCCAGCATCGGAGTGGATAAATCCAACATGGACCATTCACAGTGGAACAGGACTCAGCTGCAAAAAGGAAGGAGGCTCTGACACAGGCTACAACATGGAGAAACCTTGAGGACATCGTGTTTAGTGACAGAAGCAGACACAGAGGGACACACAGTGCGAGACTCCATTATATATGGAGTGTCCAGAACAGGTAGATCCAGAAACAGGAAGTGGATTCATGGGTGCCAGGGGCTATAGGTGGGGGGAAAAAAAGAGGGTGTTACCTGGGGGTACAGGATTTCCCTTTGAGGTTATGAAAATGTCCTAAAATTAACTATAATGATGGTTGCACAATTCGAATGTACCTAAAATCTTTTAATTATACTCTTTACATGGGTGAACTGAACAGTAGCTAGACTACATCCCAATTAAGTTGTCAAAAAAAAGGAATAAGCCCATCTAAGAAGGGTACATACTACATGACTCCAACTGTAGGACATTCTGGAAAAGGCAAAACTGTAGAGACAGTAAAAGATCAGTGATTGGCAGGAGCATGGGGGTGGGGGGCTGCAGAAGAAGGAACAGGCAGCACAGGGGATTTGTAGCAAACTGCTGTATAGGATACTGCAATGGCAGACACATGTATGTATTTGTCCAAACCACAGAATGTTCCAGACCAATAGTAAACCCTACTGCTAACCTGTCTATGGAGGTTTGTCCACTGTAACCAATACCCCACTGTGAGGGCAGGGAGCTCTTCACCTCCTGCTTGATCCTGCTGTGAACTTTGACTGCTCTAAAGAAAAAAAGGATGCTAATTTTAAAAGGGGGGTAATAAGTCAACAGATAGGGAAACCAGCAGGGGATAAGGCAAATGGCACTTAAAGGATGACCAGGACATTTACACGTGGGGACCCAGCATTCCACAGATGACCTTTAGAGCCAGGTCACTATCTGGATGGGGTGTCCTAGGCGCACTGCAAGGTGCTGAGTCGTGTCCTTGGTCTCCCCTCACTCCAGGTCAGGAGGACCCCTAAGCATGACAGCTACAGATGCCCCCAGTAAGAACTGCCAACTAGACAGGTCCCATATGTGTATCCAAGGGACACCTACATGGAAGCTCATCATGGGTTCCTGGCAGCACCACTGCCAACAAAACACAGCAAAAACCCTGCCGAGCGGGGAACAAGCACGCTATGGCTTATGTACCAAGGAGTACGGTACACAACAACCATACACAGCAGAGCAGAGGGGCTCCCTTGCACCCTGTGGAGGGATCGAGGCAGGTGCCACAAGAGGGGAGCAGTCCCAGCCCCACCGTGACAAGCCAGAAGGTGGCCTGGAGGACACTCAGGCTAGTAGGGTGGCTGGAAGCCGGCTTGGGGGAGGTGCCACAAACCAAGAAACCTGGACAGGAAGCAGTGGAAGAAGGGAGAAACAGAACAAAGCCAGCAAAAGCCAGATCCCGCCTGCCTGGGACAGAGGCCAGGCTCTGGACATGAAGATGAGGCTTACATCCCGGGTGGCCAGGACAGGTCTGACCCAGGGCCCTGCCCAGGCCTGCCAGGCAGTCGCTGACCTACAGGCCCAGCCTGTTCCCTCTTATGCATTGTCAGGAACAGCACCTGTACCACCAGAGTTGGCTGACCTGATCCCACCCATCACGGCCTCAGCCCTTCACCCATCAAGAAAGCATGAGCAGAGACAAGCCCCATCTTCTGGGTCAAAGTGCCCAGGACAGGGACACAAGCATGGCAGGACGTGGGCAGGGAAGAGGGGCTGCAGCTTGGGCCAAACTGGCATACATGAGCCAGTCAGGCTGCTTCCTGATGTTGCTTCTATTTTTTTTTTTTCTTTCTGAGACAAAATCTCACTTTGTCGACCTCAGTACAGTGCCTTGGCATCACAGCTCACAGAAACCTCAAATTCTTGGGCTCAACCAATTCTCTTGCCTCAGCCTCCCGGGTAGCTGAGACTATAGGTGCCTGCCACAACGTCTGGCTATTTTTAGAGACCGGGTCTCGCTCTTGCTCGGGCTGATCTGGAACCACCTGCCTCTACCTCCAATAGTGCTATGATTATAAGTACCAGGCCTAGCCCTTGATGTTGCTTCTAGAACATTCCAGAAAGGCCCCAAAGCAAGCAGGAAAAAGCATACACAATCTTTTTTGACAACGACATGTGTGTTTTGTACTCTGTCACCCATGGAGCTTGCCCAAACACTGTGTACAAACTAGGTAAAAGCCACAATTCTGATTCTCCTAGCAGCCAGTATTTTTTTTTTTTTTTGAGACAATCTCATTATGTTGCCCTTGGTAGAGTGCTGTGGTATCACAGCTCACAGCAATCTCAAACTCTTGGGCTTAAGTGATTCTCTTGCCTCAGCCTCTCAAGTAGCTGGGACTACAGGTGCCTGCCACAACGTCCAGCTATTTTTTTTGTTGTAGTTGTCATTGCTGTTTGGCAGGCCCAGGCTGGGTTCAAACACGCCAGCTCTAGTATATGTGGCTGGTGCCCTAGTCACTGAGCTACAGGTGCCAAGCCTCAGCAGCCAGTTTTCATCATGGGCTGGGGGACAGTCTAAATCTGAGTTGTTATGCAAGTCCTAAAAATTCCTGCCGAAAGCTAATGTTGATAAAAGCAAAAAAAAAAAAAAAAAAAAACCCAAAGCACATAAGAATCACACTTTTTTAAGGGTTCTAACATTAAAAATTAAACCTGAGGGCAGCACCTGTTCAGTGAGCAGGGCGCCAGCCCCATATACCAAGGGTGGCAGGTTCAAACCCGACCTCAGCCAAACTGCAACAAAAAAATAGCCAGACATTGAGGCAGGCGCCTGTAGTCCTAGCTACTTGGAAGGCTGAGACAAGAGAATCACCTAAACCCAGGAGTTGGAGGTCGCTATGAGCTGTGAGGCCATAGCACTCTACCAAGGTCGACAAAGTGAAACTCTGTCTCTATAAAAAAAAAAAAAAAAAATTAAACCTGATCTCTAGAAACCACTTGCTGCACCCATACTCCACCTTCTCCCCACTCCCTTCAAAAAGGTATCTGATCATCATTAAGACACTGGATAATCATTCTGTGGTTCCATTAAGGAAAAAAAAAAAAAGGCTTGGCACCTGTAGCACAGTGGTTACAGTACCAGCCACATACACCAAAGCTGGTGGGTTCCAACCCAGCCCAGGCCAGCTAAAGCAACAATGACAATTGCAACACAACAAAAAAAATAGCTGGGTGATGTGGAGGGCACCTGTAGTCCCAGCTATTTGGGAGGCTGAGGCAAGAAATCGCGTAAGCCCAAGAGTTGGAGGTTTCTGTGAGCTGTGAGTCCATGGCACTCTATCGAGGGCAACATAGTGAGACTGTCTCAAAAAAAAAACCCTGAACCCCTCACTTTGGGAGGCCGAGACAGGAGAATTGCTTAAGGCCAGGAGTTCAAGACCAGCCTGGGCAACAGTGTGATACTCAATCTCTACAAGAAAAAAAATTGGCCAGGAGTGGTAGTACATGTCTACAGTCCCAGCTACTCAAGAGACTGAGAGGCAGAAGGATCTCTTAGGCCCAGGAATTCAAGGCTGCAGCAAGCTATGACGACACACCACTGCACTCCAGCCTGGGGTGACAAAGCGAGCCCATCTATTTAAAAAAAAAAAAAAAAATCCAGTAGGGAAGAAGAGGAGTGGGTAGAAACAAGACAAGCCGCAGTTATGACTATTGCAGAGGGTGATGAGTACAGGGAGGTGCCTTGTACCCTTCTCTTTATTCTCGGCTAATGATTAAAATGATTACAAGTTCCCACGATGATGAAATTTTTAAATCTATCATTGAACCTAGTAAAGTTAAATGTTCCTGTTAAATGCTATTACTGTGCCCTGGTAGAAGAAGCAATTCAATCTAAAACTCATTTAGTACCCTTTACACCCTTGTTGAGAGGAAAAACAAACAAAAAATCATGTTTCCAAAGGTACCTACTCCACCTCACTCAACTGCACCCCAAGGAATTTAGCCTGTCATTCTACTCAATCACACGCACAAAGATATACGCACAAGGACATTTCCTCTGACCTTGCACTTTGTGGGGGGTGAGGGGGGAGCGGAGAATAAAACATGAACCACCAAAAGGCCCAGCAATATTAAATAAACTGGTTAAGTCAGGTGTTTGAGGCTGCAGTGAGCTACTATGACACTACTGCACTCTAGCCTGGGCAACAGAATGAGACCTTGGGTTAATAAAATAAGCAGGTAAATTATGATGCATGCAAACAACAGGTCTTCTACTAAGACACCACAGGAACAAAGACTGTGGCATTGACATGGAACCATCACAGAGATAGTAAATGAGCAGAGAAAGGCATGCATACAGCCTATTCTTACTGTGATATAAACAGCAAACATGCACAAATATGTCCAAATCCTCTGAAGGAGATAGGTTACCACTGCAGGGGGAGGCCCTAAGTATCGAGGTGGGGGAGATCTGCTCCTTGCTTTTTAGACATTTGAGATTTTGTGCCACAAACCTTTTAGGTTTTATGTAAAAGCTAAATATACAGGTGGACAACTAAGTATTGCTAGTTCCTTTTGAAAATTTAGGCTAAAAGCTCACCACACCTACTGTTTCTGCTCTCTTTCTATCATACCCAGCTATGTTCAGTGGTTATTTTTCAGGGTGCAAGTGCCACCCAGAAGTACAACAGAGCAGGAAATAAATACCACCAAGTTTGGCAAATAACGGTTTTCCAGTCAGCTTAGAGATACAGATTTCAGGGACAGAAACCAGACTGCAGGAGATCACATCAAGGACGGTGTGAGCCTTGTGCCAAGAGGGATAGAGCATCTGGTGGAGGTCTGGGGAGGGGGAGGACAAAACCTGGGGGAGGGAAAGGAAGTAAATTCTTCTGCCTTCCTGGGGAGGTATCCTTGCCCCCCACCATCAGCTCTCAGCCTGGCAGTAAAGAGCTCTGGGCCTCTGCGGCAGCCCCAGGTGCACATAAGACAGATGGGGCAGCACCTGTGAATTGTGGGTAGGCGCCAGCCCCATATACCGAGGGTGGCGGGTTAGAACCCAGCCCCGACAAACTGCCACAAAAAAATAGCCGGGCATTGTGGCGGGCGCCTGTAGTCCCAGCTACTCAGGAGACAGGGGCAAGAGAATCGCCTAAACCCAGGAGTTGGAGGTTGCTGTGAGCTGTGACGCCCTGGCACTCTACCAAGGGCAATAAAGTGAGACTATCTCTACCAAAAAAAGACAGACGGATGGACAGAGGGATGGAAGAGCTGAAATTTAAAAAGCAGGATCCCAGATAGAGCAGAGGGGACAATGCACACGTGGGGAGGAAGAGACAGAGTAGACAGTATGACCCCTCTTGTCAGGTCCCAGCACACCATGGACGGAGGGGATGGATCAATACTGACAAGTAAACTCTGCCCTCCAACCTACACACGCCCCAGGTGAGGATAGGCCCTTAGAGCAGTACTTCAGAGGTCAGTGAGATCAGCACGATTGTCACAGTGATACCAAGATGTCTGTCCCTGGCCATTTTTACTTGTGTTCTCAAAAGAGTTCAGTGGGCTCGGCACCTGTGGTTCAAGCGGCCAAGGCGCCAGCCATGTACACCTGAGCTGGCAGGTTCGAATCCAGCCCGGGCCTGCCAAACCATGACAGCTGCAACCAAAAAAATGGCCAGGCGTTGTGGCGGACGCCTGTAATCCCAGCTACTTGGGAGGCGGAGGCAGGAGACTTGCTTGAGCCAAGGAATTGGAGGTTGCTGTGAGCTGTGATGCCACGGCACTCTATCCAGGGTGACAGCTTGAGGCTCTGTCTCAAAAAAAAAAGTACAGTGGAATATTCAAAGGGTGCAGAAGGTGGCACCACCACACTTTGTGGGTATTATTGTACTCTGAACATTCTCAGCTGTCAATCTCTAGTGACAACCAGCAGATAGAATCCATTTAAATAAAAGATGTTTGCATTCCTTAATTATTTTAGAGGATGGAAAGGGGTCCTGAGATGAAACATTTTGAGAACACAACACCTGACCTAGAAAAACTCCAACAGTGCATTTTGGGACCTGTTCTAGCACATTCCACAGCAAAGCTGTTCCTAACAGTAAAACCTGGACACACTGAGGCTGGATTGAAGCACAGGTCTAACTGGCAAACAATAGCCAGGGGAATAATTCCGGCTAGAATAACAATTCTGGCCTGCACTTGTTTTTATGAAGTTTTATTGGGACATGACCATGCCCATACATTTATAGACTGTCTATGACTGCTTTGGGGCCACAACAGCAGAGTTTGGCAGCCCCAACAAAGACTGGCCTACAAAGTTAGTTACATACCACTGTATCCTTTACAGCCACCAGCAGCTGACACCTGGCTCGGAAGACATGCCTTCTGACTGGAAGCTCTCCTGGGGGAAGGCTAGCCATAGTGAGAGGGGATCTGATGGTAGAGACCCTCCCTTATATAGCCTGAGAGACAAATGTCTTGTCTCTGCGAGGAAGCAGTGCAATAAACACCTGGTACGATACCTGCAAGGCCTGTAAAAGCCACCATTTTTGACTCATGTATCAGTCTGGCCAATTTAGCTGTATTACTAAATAATCTATTAAATTAGTAGTTTTCAACAGGGTGATAACTGGGCAATGTCTGGAGACATCTATGGCTATCAAAACCTGGGAATGGCTCCTGGTACAGAGTAGGTGGAGGCCAGGACACTGC
The DNA here is from genome assembly GCA_963573935.1 of Arctocebus calabarensis. Lineage (NCBI taxonomy): Eukaryota > Metazoa > Chordata > Mammalia > Primates > Lorisidae > Arctocebus > Arctocebus calabarensis. The sequence continues at coordinate 13,213 of CAUYON010211463.1, forward strand.
TTAGCACTCTGCAGGGCCCAAGATGGCCTCACCCCAGAGAACAATCTGGCCTCAAACATCCACAGAAGGAGAGACTTCCTGAACTGGTTTATTTATTGCCACTTATGAAAACCAGGCATGGGGTTTCGGGCCCTTCACATGCTGCAAAACGAGAATAGGAGAGCTAGTAAGTTACCAGACAGTGAAAAGATTAGAAAAAGTGTAGAACATGTAGCCGAGTGCATTAAAGGTGCCTTAAAAAACAGCTATTGTTATTTATAGAGACAACCAAAAGAGAAAGGAATAAAGGCTGCAGATGCTCCTCTCCCCTCTGCCCAGGCTGGGCCTGCTACCTAAACTCCCTGCCCCCATTTGTTTCCCCACATTTCCACCAATCAAGTGACATAACCTCCACCTTATTCGGCCCAGATGCAACTCTCCAAATCCTGAAGGCTAGCTATGCTCTGCCTTATAGCCTCAAACCTACCTCACTGCAGACCTTGGGCCATTTTTTCTCCTCCTTGAAGAAACAAGGATTGGGCAGCACCCGTTGCTCAATGGGTAGGGAATCGACCACATACACCAAGGCTGGTAGGTTCAAACCTGGCCCAGGCCAGCTAAAAAACAATGACAACTACAACCAAAAAATAGCTGGCCATCGTGGCGAGTGCCTGTAGTCCCAGCTGCTTGAGAGGCTGAGGCAAGAGAATCGCTTAGGCCCAAGAGTTTGAGGTTGCTGTGAGCTGTGATGCCATGGCACTATCCAAGGTGACAGCTTGAGACTGTCTCCAAAAAAAAGAAAAAAAGAAAGAAACAAGGACTGTGAACATCCTCTAAAACAGTGGTTCTCAACCTTCCTAATGCTGAGACCCTTTAATACAATTCCTGTGGGTTGTGACCCACAGGTTGAGAACCACTACTCTAAAACGTTCTTTAAGACAAAAAGCCCATTGGTGCCGGAAATCGCATTGCTTTCTATCATAATCAGCCCAGGGAACATGCAGACCTCACACACTGCAAGATGCACTTGTGAGTTTTTTGTCCCCACTCTCCCATCTCTACCCAAGACCTCCCTTTACCAGGCCACTTCCTGCTATGCAATTAGGGAAATTGCATCACCTCTCTAAGGCCTGGGAAACAAATAACCACACATTCCCTTATGCAGCTGCCACACGAGGAATAACGGGGGAGTGGAATAAGAGGCAGGAATACAGAATTTTTTTTTTTTTTTGAGACAAGAGTCTCACTATGTCACCCTGGGTAGACTGCTGTGGTGTCACAGCTCACACTGCAACCTCAAACTCTTGGGCCTAAGCAATTCTCTTGCCTCAGCTTCCCAGGTAACTAGGACTACAGGCACCCGCCACAACGCTCGGCTATTTTTTGGTTGTGGTTGTTTAGCTGGCCCAGACCAGGTTTGAACTTGCCAACCTTGGTGTATGTGGCTGACGCCGTAACCACTGTGCTACAGGCGCCAAGCCAGGATTTTTTTTTTTTTTGAGACAGTTTCACTTTGTTGCCCTTGGTAGAGCGCTGTTGCATCATAGCTCACAGCAACCTCCAGTTCTTGGGCTTAGGCGATTCTCTTGCCTCAGCCTCCCAAGTAGCTGGAACTACAAGTGCCCACATACAATGCCCGGCTATTTTTTGTTGCAGTTTGGCTGGGGCGGGTTTGAACCCGCCACCCTCGGTATATAGGGCCAGTACCCTAATCATTGAGTCACAGGCGCAGCCCAGGAATGCAGAATCTTTTTATCACTACCAAGTTGCACAGGAGAAGAAATTCAGTATCAAGAGCTCAGTCTTGGAAACCAAAATTTGGGGTTCGAATATCAGCTCCCCTTCCAGTTGGGATGAGTTTCAGCAGAGCCAGGGCCAGGCTTCCCCACTCCTGATGTCCTGCTGATCAAAGATATCAAAAGCACAATATGGTGACTTAGCTCAGTGGCTAGGGCACCAGCAACATACACCAGAGCTGGTGGGTTCGAATCCAGCCCGAGCCTGTCAAACAGAAACAACAACTCCAACCAAAAAATAGCTGGGCATTGTGGCAGACACCTGTAGTCCCAGCTACATGGGAGACTGAGGCAAGAGAATCGCTTAAGCCCAAGAGTTGGAGACTGCTGTGAGTGACGCCATAGAACTCTACCGAGGGTGATATAGTAAAACCGTCTTAAAGAAAAAGAAAAAGACAATATAGGGCCAGGTGCGGTGGGCCAGGTGGACTGCCTGAGCTCACAGGTTAGAGACTGGCCTGAGCCAGAGCAAGACCTAATCTCTAAAAATAGGTGAGTGTTGTAGCAGACACATATAGTTCCAGCTACTTGGAAGGCTGAGGCAAGAGAATCACTTAAGCCCAAGGGTTTGAGGTTGCTGTGAACTACAACACCACAGCACCCTGAGGGTGACAGAGTGAGACTGTCTCCAAAAAAACAAACAAAAAGAACAGCACAATATGTATGTCTAAATAAGCCTTCCTGGCTCGGCGCCTGTGGCTCAACAGGCTAAGGCGCCAGCCACGTACACCTGAGCTGGCGTGTTCAAATCCAGCCTGGGCAGGCCAAACAATGACGGCTGCAACCAAAAAATGGCCAGGCGTTGTGGCGGGCGCCTGTAGTCCCAGCTACTTGGGAGGCAGAAGCAAGAGACTCACTTGAGCCCAGGAATTGGAGGTTGCTGTGAGCTATGATGCCACAGCACTCCATTCAGCGTGATAGCTTGAGGCTCTGTCTCAAAATAAATACATAAGCCTTCCTGTCAATAATACACTTTAAGCTTCACAGAAGGTACAGTGCCTTTCTTTGAGACAGAGTCTTACTATGTCATCCTCGGTAGAATGGCCCAGTATTGCAGCTCACAGCAAACTAAAACGCTTGGGCTTAAGAGATTCTTTTGCCTCAGCCTCCCAAGTAGCTGGGACTACAGCGCCCACCACAACACCCTGCTATTTTTTTGTTGCAGGTGACTATGTCTCAGTACTGGGAGCTCAGTCTTAGAAATCAAAATTTGCGGTTCGACTATTAGCTCCCCTTCCAGTTGGGGTGAGTTTGCCCAATCTTTTTTTTTTTTTTTTTGAGACAGAGCCTCAAACTGTCACCCTGGGTATCAGTGCCGTGGTATCACAGCTCACAGCAACCTCCAACTCCTGGGCTCAAGCGAGTCTCCTGCCTCCGCCTCCCAAGTAGCTGGGACCACAGGCACCTGCCACAACGCCTGGCCATTTTTTGGTTGCAGCCATCATTGTTGTTTGGCGGGCCCGGGCTGGATTCGAACCCGCCAGCTCAGGTGTACGTGGCTGGCGCCTCAGCCCGTTGAGCCACAGGCGCCGAGCCCCAATCCTTGTTTCTTTAATGACATTGAGGCCTGGGCTGGGTTCGAACTCACCAGCCTCAGTACATGTGTCTGGCACCTCTGTACTATGGGCACTGAGCCAAGGTATAGTACTTTTCTATGAATCAAGTATTACAAGTGAAGGGACAAAGGGCTTTGGGTTACATGGACTGTAGACATTTGCCAAAATTCTTCAAATGGTCTGCTTAACATGTAGTGTTTCACTTGAGTTATTAACAAAAAGCACAAATATCAAATTCTAGTTAATGATGCGTATTGCTGATGCATTTGGGAATGGCAGGGATTAGAGCCTACAACTTACTCTGAAATGCATCCCAAGAAATTGAGATTAGAAAGAAAGATATGTATAATAAACCAAATACAGCAAAACATGAATGTTAGAATACATGGGGTAGGTGTGTTTAAGTGTTTCACAGCTTTCAATTTCCCTGCACATTTGAAATATAAAAATTAAAATGCTAGCTCACTTCCAGGTATACAGAGGACACTCTATTATGTCTAATATTCAGTACTATATAAACTTGAGGATGAGAGTCCAACCCACCTTTGAGCCATGCCACGAACTTATTCAGCAGGTATATGTAGGTTTTCAGAAACTGAAATGAAGGCTAAACAAAGAGTGGCAAGTGAAAAATCAGTTTGGAAGCCACCTTTGGAGGAAGGGAAGGGGGAGAAACACCCAGCAGAGATCCGCTGGGATCACAGCCCTGCCTCTCTCCCCGGGGCCTCAAAGGGCCCAGTCAAATCCCCATGTTCTCCAGCTCTGCTTCTCCCCAGCAGGGAGGGTTAATTCAGATTCTTAAGACCCAAGTCATCAGCCTTTTATGGGAAGGAGAATAGGAAGCCCTCCCAGGGCGCCACAACAAGAAATTACTCATCAGGTCTCATCTCCAGTAAGCAAGCAGGATCCTTCATCCCAGCCCCCCCAAAACCTGGCCAAGTATAGACATGTTTTCCAATCTAGACACCAGATGGCAGCAGCACCCAGTTCATGACTCAATAACAAAGTCTGGTCCAGAACACGCAACCCTGTGGACTTTTAATTCAGTTCCAGTCTCTGTGCTGTCCCTGTCCCCACAGTCCAGCAACTCCAATAGATGGGAACCACACCTTCAATGACTGCACCATCTTATCCTGCCAGAAAATCCAACTCATTTAGGTCCCAAAGGCCCCAACACTACCAACAGTAGAACCCCCGCGTGCCCACGGAGAAAGTAGCCTAAATGGCGCAGCTGTGAAAACACAGGTGGCCATTTTAAATGCTACAAGGGGCTGGGGGGAGCACAAAGAAAGTAAGCAGACCAACAAGCAGACCTCCCTCCTTCAGGCCATGTTCCCTGTCATGGACAGCTGCAGAAGAGCAGGCCCAGAATAGCAGGAATTCCCAATTTGCAAGCACCACCTCTGGACTGTGAATAAGCTAATCTAAATTTCTAGAAAGACTTATGATCTGATGCTTGATGAGCACCATCAGTGTACCTTTTAAAGAGAAACTGCTCCTTATGTCCTATCTGCATGATGATCCTTACTAGGCCCTTCCCCAGAATTCCCTGGCCTTCTGTTGGGCTCCAATTTCCATCTCCAGAAATTATTTTGAGGAGAGCTTTTAAAAAAAAAAAAAAAAAAGGATAAATTTTAAAAGCCCAGACGCTACGGAGTCTAGAGCCAAGTGCCTGCCCCGGGTGTCATTCTGCAGGTCCCGCCTTTGTTCCTTCCTGGCGCAGGCATCGGAGGGCTCTGTGGACTTCTCCTTCCGGACACGTGAAGCCGGATGGACGAGGGAGGAGGGGGTGGAGAATTGTAGCTACTGGTTGCTGCCCAGCAGTGTCTGGACCCGGCAAGAACAAAGGTGGTGGGCGGGCGGGCAGTCTGCTGTCGGCTTACCTGCTTGCCCCTATAGAAGAGCCTCTGCAACCCTGGCTCCACGTGGAACAGCTCCTGGATCTTCTGCCTCAACTCTTGTACCTTGGTCAGCTTAGACAGACGAGTCACCGTCCGGGTCATTCTCCCGTCCATGGTGCGCACCCGGATCCACATGGTGTCAGAACTGTAAGAAGAGAAAGCAATAGCCCAGGTCAGTTGTGCCGCACTGCCTGGCGAGAGCCACACTCGGGTCACGGCTGCTTTTGTCCGGTCTGTGGATAAGAGGAAACTCCCTTAACGCCCTTTCAGCCTCCCGCTCCCCATATACTGTCAGACCAGTCCCAAGACTAGACAGAGCAAATTAAAGACTTAATGAATGAGTTAATGACTAGCAGGTGTTGAAATTAAGGACTTAATGAGTTAATGACTACCAAGTGTAGAGGACGGAGGTACGGATAGGCACGAAGAGAGAGCAAAAGGGGTCTCAGACCACCCAGGCAGTACAACCCACACCCTTTCAGAGAAAAACACCAGCGACCCAAGGAGGGAGGTGGCCTCGGCCGAGGAAGCACGGCCGCACAGCGAGTGGCTAAGTTGGTTCGTTTGTTCATTCATTCATTCATTCCTCAGATTCCTATTAACGGAAGGAGGAATCCCGAAAGTCCGGCGTGGGCCGGAACTTCAGAAGTCCCGGGAGAACTCAACCGAGTACTCCTGAGAGTGAAAAACTCCATCCGAGACTCACAGATCCCGGGACCCCAGTTCCCCCCACCCACCCTCCGCGCGCGTGCGCGGCGGGGCCCGCCCCGCGGTGGCCATGGTAACCGGTCACCCCCGTGCTCGCGCCGTACGACTCACCTGGGGCCCCCAATCCCGGACGGCTGGCGCTTCTCGGGCCCTCGTTCCCGGTGTCCCTCCCACACTCCCACCGGCCCCGGCGGGTCGCAGCCAGCGAACCCACGCCCACTCCCACCACCCGGACCGACCGAGGGGGCCCAGCTCGCCCAGTCCCGCCCCCCTTCACTTCAGCCGCCTCTTATTGGTTCCGCCGTGCCCGGCCGCCCCGCTCGCTCCCGATTGGCCAAGACGCGCCCGGGGAACTCAGGGCGCGCGAAATCCGGCTCGGGCGCGACAATTGAATCGCGGGGCGCGCAGGCGCGGAGCTTGACATCCTCCCCCGCGGCCCTCCCGGCCCTCCCCCACATAGTCCGCTAGACCCCCGGGGGGAGCTCCAGGGACTTTCCGCTTGCCTCGGCTTGGGCCCGCTGTGCCCAGGCCGGGGACGACTGACTCTAAAGGACTGGCGGAAGGGGAGGCCCCGGGTCCCGGGAACGTAAGCGGGGCAGCCCCAGCGCGGGGCACGCATGTGCCAGTACTTGGCCGCGCGTCCCGGACCCGCTCGGTAAAGTTTTGCCAAACTCCTGGCTGCCCCCCCCCAACCCGATACGCCGCTCACCTCTTTGGCCCCCGCGACGCACTTGCCTGCCTGCGTGCCTGACCCGGTTGGAGATAGTGACAAAGCTGCGTGCGTAGTCCGGACCCCGCGCGGACGTGCGGTGCGAGCCGGAGCGCCCAGCGGGTTAACGCTGCAAGCCGCGCTGCCAGCTGCTCTGATTTCTTTCCCGCGAAAACTCGGCATTTGGGAGTTGCGGGGCCGCGGGAGGCCGCGCCGGGGGTGGGGGCCTGCCTCCTGATTGGCCCGCGCAATGGCGGGAAGAGAGAAAGGGGGTGGGGGACGCCCCCGCCTCTGTCTACCAGTCCTCCGCCCAGTCGGCCTCGGCCCCGCCCAGTCCTTTGCGCTCTGCTTGGCGCCTCCTGCGTGCTTGGGGGCTGCGTGGCAGGACCTGGGCACCCCCACGTATGTGCCCCTCAGGGATTCCCAGGTTAGAGACACCTCCCTGCCGACCGCTTAAGTCAGTTCTCAGTACCCCGCCTAGGCACGCAATGACCACTTAGGCTAAGAAGGCCGGAATCAATGTCTAAATACTATGAAAGAACCTGGGGGGCTCTACAAGACCACCTGCACCCAGATGGTTGGCCTGATCTCCGAGATCCCCACTGCCTAGCGCCAGGGACTGCCAGCCGGGGGGGGGGCCTCTACCCACACTTAGGGCTTGTTTGCTGGTTTTTCCCGCCTTGTTTTCCCGCCTTCTCCGAGCTGTCCAGGCGGACAGGACTGCCCTGCCCCCTCCACCCTGTGTGTTCCACTCTGGCCACTCTTGGCAGGCACATAAGTGACCTGTGCTGGGCACCTACAAACCAGCTGGACAGGGTAGTCAGAATGGGGGTTTGGGGGAAGGCGGAAGCAACAGTGGGCAAAGCAACCCAGTTTGTGGTCTGGGGAACATAGGCAAGAAATGGATAAATAAAGCAAATAATTTCAGGTGATTCCTAATAGGAACTTCAATGAAGGCTGAACAGTGAGCAGCTGTCATGTGGGGGCTGGGAGGAAGTGGATATTCCAGTTATGGTGAGTGTAGTGGACCTCTTGGAAAAGATCGCAGTTCAGCTGAGATCCTGACTCCAAGGACAGTGGGGTGTATCTAAAAGGGAAGGACAAACTCAGAGTCCAGAAAAGGCTTAGAGGTGTCCAGGGAGCAGGAAGAGGCTGATATGGCTTGGGCAGACAGACCAAGGGAGGGAGGAAGGGATGGGGTCAGAGGGGTGACATATAATACCTCGAAAGGTCACCAGGAAGACCTTGGTCTTTCTTTTGGGAGCTGTCAGCAGAAAAGCATAGTGTTCCCATGTGGGTTTTTACAAAGCTTCTCTACCATTCTACAGGGCCTACTCTATCTTGTGAGCAGTGCTTCTGTTATTTCCCCACAGGGTAGACAGACTCCTGAATACACCCTCCCACCAAAATGTCCTTGCCCTGATCCCCAGAATCTGTGATAATGGTGCCTTACACAGCTAAAAGGACTTTTTACAGGGTGTGGTTAATTTAATGATTTTGCAATGTGGAAATAGTCTGGGTGGTCCAGGTGGGCCAAATGTTACAAAGGTCCTAATAAGGGGAAGAGGGAGACAAGAAGGTCAAAATCAGAGGAAATGTGACAACAGCAGCAAAGGTTAGAATGATCAGGTCAAGAAGCCGAAAATGTGGGTAGCCTCTGGAGGCTAAAAAAGGCAAAGAATTGGCTTTTGGGATTGGAATTGTCTCCTAGAACAACACCTTAATTTTAGTCTAAGACTCATTTCAGAGTTCTGACTTCCAGAAGTGTAATATATTTTAAAAAGTGTGTTATTTCAAGCCACTGAGTTTGTGGTCATTTATTATAGCAGCAACAGGAAACTAATACATTCTGTTCTACAAAAGTTCAGATGTTGCTGTTAACTTTCCAACTGCAGGACTCAATCAATGCTGCTGAATACAGTTCTGGACCCTCAGCTGTCAGCTATGTAGAGACCATTCCACAGGTGTAAGCAGGACTCAAGAAGGCCCATGTGATTCTGCGAAGCGGCTAAGTTCTTCCAAAGTAAGAGCACCTGCCCCAGTTCCTAGCTTACTCCTATAAGAGCACATCATCTGTTGCAAAACCTGAACGTGGCTGGAAGAGGAAGTACATTTTTTATGCACGCTTAGTTCAGAGTGAAGTCCAGGCATCTTGGATAGCTGAAGTTAAACACAGAAAGAAATGTCTAGCTTTCCCTGCAGAAAAGACCATTAGGGGCTGTTGATTCAGTCCTCCAATTCCCTACACTATATTAAGAAAGTCAAAATTTTTCAAATTTGCTCAGGTTAATAATTTTTTCTTTTGAGACAGAGTCTCACTTGGTCACCCTTGGTAGAGTGCTATGGTGTCATAGCTCACAGCAACCTTGATCCTCTTGCCTCAGCCTCCCAAGTAGCTGGGACTACAGGTGCCACCACAATGCCAGGCTATATTTTAGAGACGGGGTCTCACTCTGCTTCAGACTGGTCTCAAACCTATGAGCTCAGGAAATCCACCCACCTCCACCTCCCAAGTGCAGGGGATTACAGGTGTGATCCACCGCGCCTGTAATAATTTTTATTTTTTTATTTTTTATTTTTTTGAGACAGAGTCTCAAGCTGTTGTTGTAGGTAAAGTGCCATGGTGTCACAGCTCACAGCAACCTCAAACTTTTGGACTTAAGCCAGCGAGACAGACATCCCCTGGAGGGGCTTCCATCCAATGGGGGAGACACAGACTTAGAAAGCAATGTCAGTCATGCAGGAAGATGATGCTTCCTGACAGTGTCAATGTTCAGATTGAGTACACAATGGATCTCATGCCCTGGCCATATATGTATCTTTTTCTAATACAGACTGATATAAATGTAGAGCTATTAAAATAAAAATGATTATTTGTATATAACCCAAAACCAACCTGCAAATCTGATTGGTGTATGTACCACTTTGGGGAATCATCGGATAGGGCAAAAAATACCTCTGAGCTCATTTTCTCGGTCTCTAATTAATTCTTCACCTGTTAATGGAGCTGATAATGCCAACTACACCAGGTGGTCGGAAGAATAGAGACCAGTCCCAACCAGGCCCCCAAACTCCTAGAACGATGACAGGCATTCCCTATGTGTTGGAAATATTGGAGTCTTATTTTTCATTTGTTGTGTTTTGCTATTTTCTTTTTTTTTTTTTTTTTTTGAGACAGAGCCTCAAGCTGTCACCCTGGGTAGAGTGCTGTGTAATCACAGCTCACAGCAACCTCCAATTCCTGAGCTCAAGCGAGTCTCCTGCCTCTGCCTCCCAAGTAGCTGGGACTACAGGGGCCCGCCACAACGCCTGGCCATTTTTTTTTGGGGGGGGTTGCAGCCACCATTGTTGTTTGGCAGGTCTAGGCTGGATTCGAACCCACGAGCTCAGGTGTACGTGGCTGGCGCCTTAGCCCGTTGAGCCACAGGCGCTGAGCCGTGTTTTGCTATTTTCTATAAAAAAATGGTGGCCTGACTCGGCACCTGTGGCTCAAGTGGCTAAGGCGCCAGCCACGTACACTTGAGCTGGCGGATTCAAATCCAGCCTGGGCTCGCCAAACAACAATGACAGCTACAACAACAACAACAAAAAAGGCCGGGCATTGTGGCAGGCACCTGTGGTCCCAGCTACTTGGGAGGTGGAGGCAGGAGAATCACTTGAGCCCAGGAATTGGAGGTTGCTGTGAGCTGTGATGCCACAGCACTCTATCCAGGTGATAGCTTGAGGCTCTGTCTAAAAAAAAAAAAAGTGGTCGCCTGGCATGATGGCTCACACCTGTAATCCCAGCACTTTGGGAGGCTGCGTCCAGAAGATCACTTGAGCCCAAGAGTTCAAGACTAGCCTGGATAATATAGCAATACCCCTGTCTCTGCAAAAATTAGGAAAATTTCCTGGGAGTGGTGGCTCACGCCTGTAGTCCCAGCTACTTGAGAGGCTAAGGTGGGAGGATCACTTGAGCCCAGGAGTTTAAGGCTAGAGTGAGCTATGATTGTGCAAATGCACTTCAGCCTGGGTGACAGAGCAACCCTAAACAAAAAATAAAAATAAAATTAATATAAAAATAAAATGGCCAGGCTACCATTTCAAAAACTAGTGAGGACTATGTGATTCCTAAGCTACCACCTGCCCCACTGCCCAAACAGCATCCTTGCCTACTCTCGTGGCCTTTCCGGAACTCTGGTGGAGTGATGTCACAGATGAATTACCTCACTACAGCCAAGGAACTGGGAATCTCAACGGCATGGGGGAGGGGGAAGGATGTTTTTCCACCACCCCAACCCCCCATGTCTGTGGTGAAGTCAATCGAATTAGTGCTGCCCAAGGATATGATCTACCTGGCTGGCTCCAGCATAAAAGGACAGGTGATTCTAACCCTGAACAGCACACTGGTGGACCCCATAGTCAAGGTGGAGCTCGTGGGAAGGGGTTATGTCGAGTGGAATGAAGAAATTGGGGCATCCCGTGATTACAGCAGAGATGTGATTTGCAACAACAAAGCAGACTACGTGCATAAGATAAAGACATTCCCAGTGGAGGGTAAGGACAAGGCTGGCAAAAAACCCTAGCCATATGGGAACCTGGGTCCAGAAAGTAAACACATTTCATAGTCAATCAACAAACCCCCAGGGATATCAGAAATAGAGGCCTGGTTCCTCCCTAGGAGAGAAGCCATATAGATCAACAATCATCAGCTGCACATAACACAAAAATAACAAGACATAAGGAAGTGACCAGAACCCAGGTATTCAAAATGAAGGTTCAAAGCACTCTCCTTAGAAAATGCTATGCTTTCTCCAATAACTGCCTGTTGTGGGGTCAGGAGCATAAGAAATCTTTCTTGCCGGCTCCGTGCCTGTGGCTCAACGGGCTAAGGAGCCAGCCACGTACACCTAAGCTGGCGGGTTCGAATCCAGCCCCAGGGCCCGCCAAACAACAATGACGGCTGCAGCCAAAGAGTGGCCAGGCATTGTGGCGGGCGCCTGTAGTCCTAGCTACTTGGAAGGAGGAGGCAGGAGACTCACTTGAGCCCAGGAATTGGAGGTTGCTGTGAGCTGTGATGCCATAGCACTCTACCCAGGGTGACAGCTTGAGGCTCTGTCTCAAAAAAAAAAGAAATCTTTCTTGTTGTTTTACAGATAAATCTCTCTGTGCTAGTGAAACCCCAGGAAATAAAATAAGAAACGGCTGTAGTAACAGGGAAAGATAGTCAAGGCAGAAGAGTGAAAGAGACCCTCTGAGGAAGGCTAACTAGTCTCCAGGCCCCACCAGTTCAGATATGAACTCTAAACAGACGTCAGGGAATCTGAGCTGCCATGGAACTTGCTGTTCATTCCCAGATGTGTATGGGGGGACGTTTCTGGGTGTTCTCTAGTCAAGCAAAACACAGTTTGATTGAATACATTTGATTTTAGACTTAAAATTTTAGCTAGGGTAGTAAGGGAAGGCCTCTCCAAAGTGACAACTGAGATCTGAGCTCAGATCTGAATAATAAGATGGACTCCAGCCATACAGATATCCTGGGACAAATGGCAACAGGTCAGAGGTTAATACTCAGCAGTGATGTTACCTCTCTGTGTCTCAATTAACCCATCTATAAAATGGGAGTAGGAAGAGGTCCTGCCTCATAAAATTGTTTTGAAGTCTTAATGATTTAATGGCACATAGAAAGCTTAGAATAGTGCCAAGCATACAGCATGTACTTGAAAATTCTTCATTCAAATTCCTAACCCAAACACTCCTTCCCTGCACAAGCCTCAGCATTAGATATCCACATGTTCACATTTACAAGCGATTGAATTTCCCCCTCAAAAGCGTCAGCCTGGCTGGGTGCAGTGTCTCACACCTATAATCCTGGTACTTTGGGAGGCTGAGGTGGGACAGGAGCTTGAGCCCAGGAGTTCAAGGCTGCAGGGAGCTTTGATCACACCACTGCACTCCAGCCTGGGTGATAGAGCAAAGCCCTATCTCAAAAAAAAAAAAAAAAAAAAAGCATCTGCTTAAAGCCTGCTATGAATCCAATAAATATTTAGCAAATACTTACTGAGCACCTGCTGTGCACAAACACCTGTTCTACATGTTAGGGCTGTAGCAGTGATGAATAAAACAGAGTCCCTGGTGTCTTTGGGATTACCATCTGCTGGTGAAGATAGATAATAGGATTTTGGAGAAATGTAAGAAGGAAAATAAAATGGGGGGCCAGGCATGGTGGCTCACGCCTGTAATCTTAACACTCTGGAAGGCTGAGCCAGATGGATCACTTGAGCTTAGGAGTTCAAGATCAGCCTGAGCAAGAGCAAGATGCCATCTCTACTAAAAATAAAAAAACTAGCCGGGCATTGTGGGCACTATAATCCCAGCTACTCGGAAGACTGAGGCAACAGGATTGCTCAAGCCCAGGAGTTTGAGATTGCTGTAAGCTACAATGAAGCCGTGGCACTCAACCCAGGGTGAAAGAGTGAGACTCTGGCTGAAAAAGAAAAAAAAGGAAAAGAAAACGGGATGATCACAGAGATGAGGGTGGTGTGAGAATGTGCTCCCTGGACCTCAGCCATCAATCAGTGAATAAATTTATGTATATATTTATTTCTTTTTGAGAGACTCTTACTCTGTTGCCCAGGCTAAAGTGTTGTGGCATCAGTCTAGCTCACAGTAACCTCAAACTCCTGGGCTCAAGTGATCCTCCTTCTTCAGCCTCTTAAGTAGCTAGAACTACAGGTGCTCACCACAATGCCCAGCTAATTTTTCAATTTTTAGGGAGCTGGCCTCATATACTGAGGGTGGTGGTTTCAAACTCGGCCCTGGCCAAACTGCAACAAAAAAATAGCTGGGCATTGTGGCAAGCACCTGTAGTCCCAGCCACTCAGGAGGCTGAGGCAAGAGAATCGCCTAAGCCCAATATCTGGAGGTTGCTGTGAGCTGTGATGCCATGACACTTTACCGAGGGTGACAAAGTGAAGACTCTGTCTCTTAAAAAAAAAAAAAATTCTGGCTTGGCACCTGTGGCTCAACGGGCTACCTGAGCTGGCGGGTTCGAATCCAGCCTGGGCCCGCCAAACAACAATGACGGCTGCAACCAAAAAAATGGCCGGGCGTT